>CAJNIZ010004207.1:0-17359 GCA_905231905.1 Symbiodinium pilosum
GGGACTGTTAAGGGTTTAGGGTTCAGGGTAGGCTTCACATAGTGACTATGTAGAGATTATCTAGGGATGACACAGGGTTACCTGGGAATTACACGGGGTTACATGGGGATTAAAATGGGGATTCTTAAAAAGAAATGCGCTGTGCGTCCCGGGTTCGCAGTGGGAAAGGTAGGGTTCGGTGTCCCAGTGTGGAAAGAGAAAATCCTCCACCAACCTATACACCTCATCACCTAGGACGTACAGCATATTGAGGATCCGAAGTGGCCCAAGATGTCCTGATTTCCTCCCTTCACCGCGGGCCAGGTTAGGTTGCAGATGTAAAGCTGAGGGGTTTTGGTACAGCTTTAGCCCTTGAGATGTGTATGCACGAGGAATTGGACTTACAAGTACTTCAGGGCCTGCTGTGCAACATGCAACGCGACAAAGCTAAACTTGGAACACCGAAACATATTTCAGGTAATGGGGCCGGTTTCGCCGATACACCTGCAAGGGGATAAAACAGCAACCGATTTTTTAACATCAGAACGTCGGGCTGTGCCCTAGTGGCAAACCCCAAAACTCAAGCCCGCTCGGCGGCGGATGCACTGCAGACCCTTCTCAAAAAAGTAATCTCCTATGCTCCCCAAATTCTTGCTCCCCTCTAGCTCTAGGCAGCAAGAAAATCGAGTTTGTAAGGCCGAAACCTCACACCATGTCTTCTATATCTCATCAACAGCCCTTTGCGAAAGCTGGTGCTCGCGGGCCTCGAGAATAAGCTCGTACCTGAGCTGTGGCTTGCATGTGGGGTTTTGAGTTCGGGCTCTGGGTTTAGGATTTCGTTTCAGGGTTTGGGATTTAGGGGGTTTCCATCACCTTCTCCATTCTTAATTTTCCCAGCAACAACCAGCAAGTGGAAAGATAGGACAGATTACAGGGGTTTCGGGTTTGGGGATGCATGCCAACAATGGACTGGATTAGCTTGCTATCTCAGGGGCTGTTTCTCAACCTTTCCCTCACATGATACTAGCTCACTGTAATAAGGATCCCTGAATACCTTTTAATCCCCTGCCTCTTCCCCATGCCAGCTGGAAAGCATCTGGAAATGCCAGAAAACTGACCAAATCACAATAAGTCTAAAGCTAAACCCTAGACCCTAAACCTTAAAGCCTGAGGGAAGGCAATGTTGGGATCGTTTCCCCCTAAATCACCATTTGAGTAGCGCATTTTGCCTCGTTGAACTACATAAGATTGTATTCCTCTTCTGCAAGGCAACAACCAAAAGAAGAATATGGTCAGTCATACTCTATGTGAGCTATAGTCTGAACTCCTAGTATCCCCCTCAATAACCCCCATAATAGTTCCCCTGTATAATCCCCCATATCCCCCCCCTGAGGAGTTTAGACTATAGCTCATGTTGGCTTGAGGTTCAGGGTTAGGGTTTAGGCTATGTTGGGGGCTGTAAGATCCCCAAACAAAACATGGTCCATTTGTGATGTCTAACAACATCGCCCTGAAGTGGTCCAGGGTCTGCCTCCCTAACGAACCCTAAGGGTCCAAGGACCCAAATAATGGGGCTTTAGGCCCCAAACACAATGACCTGAATGGTACTTGGGACCTAAAACTCTGATTTTTGGGTCCCTTGGACCCCACAGGACAGAGCAACAGGCACAAAAAAAACGTAACAATGTAAGCTTCTATATTCCTGAAAGCCCTCGATGTCCCAACTCCACGTCTAGCAGAGATACTGCGACTTGTCCTTGTTCTCCTTCCGACCTGGCGTTGCTTTGTTTCCGCAGCTTCAAGGGTATAAAGGTCCAGCAGCAGTATTTCAATTAGAAGGTGATATGAATTGACAACGCATATCATGTGGGCTACCAACTGTCGACATATGCACTTGAACATCATTCTATACATACCCCGTTTGTGCAATACACATACACCTAACCCCTCATGCTACTTGAGGATTCCACTAACCACCAAAAGGCGACATAGGCCAGCTGCTGGTATCTGAACATGCCCTGCGCTTCATAGCCAACCCGTGCCTCTACCTACCTATGGTTTAGGCGGTTGATTTTTTAGGTCATCTCTTGCAAACAATGCATTAAATGTGCCTCATTCGCTATGTACTCGGGTACCGTAGGTAAACTACAAAACACTAGTGCTATGCAGCTGTAAGAACTTACACCACATTACTCTTTGCAACTGCGTGAGTCACTAACACAACATGGTAATCATCAGTAAAAAAAGTTGACAAACACTTGTTTGAAACCCATGCGGTACCAACAATAATCTGACAGGCATCAACAACAAATTGAGGCCGTGATGTTGCCCGATGCTGAGCTCTGCTACAGGGGCTTCGCACAGAGACTGGAAAAACTACAGAAGCCTGATAGAAATCAGGATATCATGTGAGTATGCCCTTAGACTGTTTTTGAAGCCCTGAACACTATAAACCCAAAAGCCTTGAACCCTAACACGTAAACCCTAAGCCCTAAAGCCTCACTTACCCCGAAACCCTATCCCTACATGATGCAAGAGGAGAGACTTCCCGGGGTAAGGGTTTCAGGGTTTAAGGGTTCTGGGTTTAGGACTTTAAGGGTTTAGGGCTTCAGCACTAAGCTTTATACTTGTTTTCACGGTCCGTCAGAGCACAGAGTTTGTGAAAGAACCACCTTTCGGAACCAAGGCGCTGAAATACCTCACATTGACAGGGACTTTCCGACGGGCAGGGCGAGGACTTCCAGGGCACAGGAAAAAAGCCCAAGAAAACTGGAAAAGTCGATATACGATAGTCCTTATGATACGGTTTAGGGTTGGAAGTTTCGTCATAATCCAAAAAAAACGTTCCTGACTGGGGCCTAGTTGGGTTCATGTAGGCCAAAGGGGGAGTAAGGATGGTAGTACAGGATCCCACGCACTGTCAGTTTGGAGATAAACGCTACTGAACAAAGGTTGTACAAGCTCTGAAACCCGAAGCCCTCAACCACATTCAGAAGCCTACGCTTTGTATCCTCCAATAAGTCCTGGAGCCGTTCCGAGACCCTCTAACTTCAACCTCACAAAAACTGGAAAAATTCCAACGTTTTCGCGAGCCCGAAGCCCTAGACGCCCCTAAGAACTCTCTGAAATCCCAAACAATAATCCTAGAAACATGTTCTAAACCCTGAGGCACGGAACCCCAAGCAGCAGTCAGAACCCTAAACCCTCAACCCAAGGTCCAAACCCTAAATCCCAAAACCCCTAAACCCCAAAAAACCCAAAAGCCCCAAAAGCCCCAAAACCCCAAGCCCCAAACACCATGGTCGGGCCTTTCTGTGCGCCATACTTTGTCACAGCCTTACTCGGAAGCTGTCGGAGTTGTAAGTGCAGGGCTCGTGGGCTTGGCGTCTAGGGTCTGAGGTTCAGGCTTAGGGGTTTAAGCCCACAGGCTTTCAGGATAACGCTAAACCCTAAACCCTGAACCCTAGATTAAGGGCTCAGAGTAACAGGCTTAAGGGGCTGGGGTCAACTCAGATGGACTTGGCCTGTACAAGTTCCTGTAAGAACGTGAGGTCGTCGGTGTGGTAGTTTATAGACACCCGTCTACCAAAGAGCTTCTGGGTTGCTGTCAAGGAACTTAAACTTAGATGTTGTAATATGGGCATGTAGACAATACCGGGGTTCCTTGTCGTAGTGGCTCAATGGAGAAGGCTCTGATCATAACCCCACCTAACAAGTACGTTTCTAAATAGTCCGGGGGGTCCCCTATCAAGTGTAGGAAAACTCGTATCAGACTCTAAGCATATTTTTCTACCACTTACTACCTAATTAGGGGTTCGTTTGCTTAGCCTGGCTGGCTTCTCTCTTTGTTTTTTTGTTTTCTCTGCTTGGGCGTTTCCAGGACCGAGCACTGCATAATTCCATTCCTGTATTGTTATTAACCCGTTCAGACAGAATTAGCTCTCATCCGTACCCATTTATATTATTCCGTTCAGGCCCGATTTCTGTAATCCGACCACCTTTAATAATCCGAAGTTGACATTAATTTAAGTTCCCTAACAGCAATCCAGCATTCCCATCATGGATTGGAATGAGGTTCCGTTGCTGCCAGGATCACGTGCTAAACCAGTTAAGAGGACACTACAAACAAAAAGCCGTGACGAGAAGAAGCAAGGAACAGCGCAGGGCGTGTGATTTCAAAATATCTCGCAGCAAAAACACAAGCCTGACTCTCACTGGAACAGTGGTTCGGGATCATCCCGATACCTGCTGGGCACGGATGTAGGGACGTTAAATGAACAAAGTTCATCTCCCCTTGCCCATTGATTGCGCCAAAAGTCCCAGCCCCCACCACACTAACTGACTGGTTCTTAGTACGGAATAAGGGAATATACACCTTTATTCTGTAACCCATGTATAACATACTACCTATAACTGGCTATGAACATTTGTTTAGCTTACTGATTCTTAGTCTGAGAACCATTAAGCTAAACATAAGCCCCTAAGCCGTAAGCTCAACCTCAAAAACACTCGACAAAACTTATCGACAACCTGCCCTTCCCGCCTTGTTCACCGTCTCATCCTCCAACCGCTGTTCCTCGTTTGGCTGCCACTTCCTTAGAAAGACGAACTGGTTCTTGGTAGGGAATTAAGGAATATATTATAAAGGGATTACATAAGAAAATTAGACAAAATAGGCTTATCTTATATAGGGGGTATATTCGCTTATTCCCGTTGGTTTCGCAACTCCATCTTTGTTCACGTGGCGTAGAATCGGTTTAGGGTTTAAGCATACAATCCCTACACATCTGCGAAGTCGGACCCATCCTCCGCGCATGCCCTTTCGGACTTTACCCGGAGACAGGCAGAAGGATCTACAAAGTGTGGCTAGCATTTCGGAGACCGTCAACCTTCGCTAGACCCCGAGACCGTATAGAGTCATATAGGGTTCATATAGGGCTGCATTGTTATATAGGGTTGCATACTTGGAGGCTCAGGGGGACTTAGTAAGTAGGTTACTAGAGGGAATATAGGGGTTATCAACCTAGTTATTAAGTATCCCTGAACGTCCAAGTAAGCTCCCAACATCCTATGCCCCAGGTTCTGACTTACCTGTGCCCTGGGCATCAAACACACCCGCCACCCTCCTTAAACAACCCTACACCCTGAGCCCGGGAAATCCACGCTGCATGAAAGGCTTAGTGCGACCTGCTACAGCTAGAGATAGGACAGTCTAGCAGCTAAAACTCCGAAAGCCAAAAGCCTCCTTAACCAGGCATCTAAGTACCGTGCGGGCCTGAATAATTAGTTATCAACATCATTTGAGGTCGATTTGAGGTACGCTTTGCTATTCCCGCTTACGGGGACGTGTCCCTAAACCCTATGAACCCGAAACTCTAAGTGCCCCTTATTCTTTAGGCACTTACAGCAAACCCTCGTCAAGGCGCTCATCGTAGGTCTGCTGGTACCGCTGCTCCAGGACCGCAAAACGCTTATCACGGCCTGCAGGGACTTGAGCGTTCGGGCTGCTCGGATATTCTGGTCCCATACGGTATAGGGCTTTTAGGGTTTAAGCTTAGAAGTCTTCAAGGATACGTGCTTAGTAGGGCTTCGGGCCTAGGGGCAGAAAAGAAGTATAGAGCAACGGAGAATCAAATGGCGAAGAAGATGGAAAATGAAATGGAATCTAGATGTACATGGGGTTGTAGCATACGCATTGTAGCTTGGGCCTCAGTAGGTACTTAGACTTGGGCTGACAAGATTGAAGCAGGGCCCAGTGAATGATGTTGGACGTTATTCAGGCCTCTACAGTCGGGGAACTAAGAAATTGAGGGATTTATGTTTGAGGGTTTAGGGATCGGGTTGAGGGCTTCGATATCGGGTGTAGCGCCATGCGTCTGGCATACTTCAGGGAAGAGGACTTTACGTTTCAGACTCTGTTTGGGAAGCCAAGTTCTTCGGTGAATGTAGGGCGTCAGGGTCAAGGAGTTAGATCTCTGGAAGTGCCGTGCATATCGATACTCTGACAGGACCCTTCTTCGGAATGGATTGCGGTATGGAATTTCAAGATGCTTTTCGCCTACGCAGGCCTATAGCCCGTCTGTGAAAACTTTTTGGCCCACCGGGCAAAATCTATGTTTCTGACTGGAATATCTGTAGCAAGTGTGGTCACATACCAAACCACGGCAAGCATGCACAAATGAAGCAAACGCAAAATGAAACCTTCGGTTGCCATGCCTTGCAAGTATCGGGCAGAATTATGGGCAAACCGTGAGAACTTTAGTGTCCAGGAAACAGAGATGTAGCGACTTGAGGCTGAATAGACTAAACCATAAACCCGAAACCCTACAACCCTAGGCCCTAAACGCCAAGACATGCTCAAAAAATGGGCCACCATGCCCCTATCAAGAGCCACAGCCTCACAAAACATATCCAATTCCAGACCGCTTGACCAGAAAACTTGTGCTGAAGAAGGGCGTCCTGCAAAAATCCAAAAAATCCTATCATACCCTCTTTGCAAAACCCCAAGCACTGAACCCCAGACCCTAAACAATATCACAGGACAAGCTTGCCATGGAAAGCCTGACTTGCTCATCTCCTCGTCGTCGTAGGTGTCTGGCATGTTGTATGTGTCTTGCCTCTCCAGGCCACGCTCCTGCGTACAGGTTTATGCGGTTTAGGGATCAGGGCTTAGGGTCACATAATATAGGGATATGAAGGGACCTTGAAACCTACCAGAACCTCCGAAAATGCAAAGATACCAAAACATTGAATATATAACTCTCTTCTCCCTAATCCCACCCCTTTTTTTAGGTGACTGGACCCAGAACTACACCCTGCAGCTATTTCGGTTTGAGCTGCTATGCAAGCCTAAAGAATTATGTAGAGTGTGGTAGCCCCACCTCGGGGAGGCCCCGTTTCCTTTCCTGTAAGAGCCCTAAGCCCAGCTGGTTGCTCGTGTATCTACGGTACAGAGTCCCCGTCACTGTCCCGGCTAACGGCTACACATTGACTGCCTGGCCATGATCTCACTGTTTGAGGCAAGAAATCCGTTGGTTTAGGGTTCAGATTTTGGGGTTTAGGCTTACATCTTGAAATAACAGACACCGTCTGTGAGGGCCCTTAGGACCTTAGGAGGTGGGTACAAGTGTATTCATAGAAACTCGGCATGGTCTTGGCGTTCGACACACTGGACTGCAGCATCCATGCTTGGAGGGCCAGGGGGCTTAACCTACTTACTGAGTCCTCCTTACCCTCCAAATACACCAACACGCGAGCTTTAGTCTAAGACTCAAGACGTAAGTGTAGCGTATTGTTCCTTACCCCTGCAGGGCGCACCCATTCAAAACCTCAGCACGAGAGATGGCGTGAGACTAATTACTGGAAAGCATGTAGCTACCCGACAGAAGACTGCTGCCTGCCCAAATCCATGACAACTAGTTTAGGGTTTAGGGGTTGAGGGTGTAGGGGTTTAGGGTTTAAGGTTTAGGGGTTTAGGTTTACTTACAGCATGACAGCACCTGCAATTTACATCACTGTTTCTGCCCATCCTTGAGATTTCCTTCCCAAACGGTCTTGGGATTTCGCGACAGTTGCAAAAGAATCCCTGACTACAAAGAAACCGTCAAAGCTAGCACAGAGAAGCCAATAACAGATTCCCAGACACCCTTCGCGCTTCTCTTGTAGTAGCCCCAAAACTGATTTCCTTTTTAGTTGGAATTCAATGATCCAGGAAAAACTTAGAGGTATCATTCTGAGTAGACTTTTCAGACAAGGGGCTGCTCGAAGTAGGGGCACTTTAAATCCTTAAAATTCTAGGGATGTGTGAGGACTGCAAAGCAGTTCTGGGGGTCCCTCATCAGGATTCTCTAAAACCTGAACCCTCAAGCCCAATCCGTGAAATCTCAGGACCCTATATGATTAAGCCCCAAACACCAAAACGCCCAAGCCAGAAATTTCAGAAACTTACGCATCCGCTCCTCAATCCGCTGCTTGGTGACGTCGTACAGCTCCCGCTCGAGCTGGATGTACCTGCAAGCGGGATTTCTGCAAGTTCTGGGGCCCACTTCAGGGTTATCGTCCCCCTTAAGTAGATAGAATATGGCTTTGGGTATGTTATAACAAGATTCACAAATACCCCATATGCCATCTGCTTAAGGGGAACTATGAGAGTTTAGGTGTTGGGGCCTTTGTGGGTAGTTTGAGAGGATGTAAGGATCTCGGGAAGAGAACAAACAAAACCTAATTAATTGACCTCTGGGATCTGGATGTAACCATCTTTGTTTTTGGGGGCTTAGAGGGTTTAGGGTAGTGATCGAGGAATTCTAGCACCACCCTTAAACCTTATGCCTAAACCCTACACCCCAAACCCTAAACCCCAAATCCTAACTTCTAAACCCGAAACCTACACCTTATGCCGCCTTCTGGAAATTGCAGACTTTCCAGGATCCAAAGCGGTGTAGGGTTTAGGGTTTAGGGTTCCTCCGCCCGCATGAGGTAGCAATGACTGCCTTGATAACCTTGCCATTACCAAATACAAGTAAAGATGCCGGCAAGCTAACTGCAGTTCGTTCATGTTTTTGAACGAAGCAGGCTGCAGGCTTTGCATTTGGGGTGCAGCGGCTTAGTTTCAGTGTTCATGATCTAGGGCTTCTGGTGGAACACTTACCGAGATGTTTACAAGGAGGCTGTGCTTGCAACCAAGTAGTGGACTGACCCAAAGCCCTGCAAAATGAGGATTCCCGAAAAGTGCCGATAGCTTCGAAGTGGACTCTTACAGCACGTCCAGACCCCAAAATAAGTCGCGCAGATTTTCACTAAAACCCTGACAACATGTATGGGCGCCTGCACCCTCAACCCTAAGCCCTAAACCCTGATGTTGCTACCTGACTCCGGATCCATTACCTGCAAAGTAGATCCTCAACTTCAACCCCCCAGAACTGGGATCCTGAACCCTGAACTCTAGGGTTTAGGGTGTAGGGGTGTAGGGTTAAGGGGTTTGGGTTTAGGGGATTTAGGGTTTAGGGGTTTAGGGGTTTAGGGTTTAGGGGTTTAGGGTCTATAGACCTTAAATCCTAAACCCTGACCCGAATCCTTCGAGGCCTACACTTGCAAGATAGCAGAAGTGCATTTCTCCACATATGGGTCTCACTAGTAGCCTTCCTCATAACCGGAACGCCGAAAAAGGGACACCATTTAATTTGGACCAATCTCATCCAGAAATAGAAGTTCGAAAAAAAAATGCAGAATCCCAAGTAATTATATAAAGACTGTCACAATCTACACATAATACACACATGTCCCTGGGGTTCCCAAAGGCCGCAAGTCCTAAGAAGCTCCCAAGCTCTTAAGAACCCTAAAGCCTGAACTCTGCACCCAGATCCCAGATCTCAAACCCGAAAACCTAGACCCGAAACCGTAAACTGAACCCAAGACCCAAAATCCTAAAACTCAAGTGTGGCAGAGGCGCTGTTGCTCCGAGTCCGACAGCTTTTCGCCCTCAGAATGCTCAGGCTTTCTAGGGTTTCGAAGTTTCCGGGCTTTAGTTACCCGAACCCCTGAAATTAGAACCCCATTGTAGTCATGTTATTAGTGTAGGGTTCTGGGCATAAGGGTTGGGGTAGCCAAACCCCTAATTAGGTTAAGGGCCTTCTTTGGCCGGTCCCTAGAATAAGGTCTATCGTATAAAGGGTTTTCATTTGGAGCCCCTTGTTATGGAAACCCTGCTTGGGCTTTAGAATTTAGGGTTTGGGCTTCTGCATAGGGATTGTAAGGTTTAGGACTTAATGAGGGTTCTAATTAGAAGTTCAGGGCCAGGATGCATAGGATTGCATGGTCCAATGTAGGCACTAGTAGCGGACACTCAACGGTCCGAGGCCTTAAATCCAGGATATAAGGTTCAGGGACACCCCAGTTAAATCCTAAATTCTGGGCCCTTCATCAGACTCATGTTTCTATGTGGTCACTCAAGTTTGCTTCAAGCCTACCGCCAGATGGCAAGCTTTCGAACTCACCCAAGCATACTTGCCAGGGGGACTCCTTACCTTTCGCTTAATGAGAGGATGCGTATAGCCTCGACGCCAAAAGACCGGACACCTGAAGTATCACACGACTACAGGCTTCCAATTTTTGGGGGTTGGGTCGCCAGAGTCTTTGTACCACCATATACCCCTGGAGGCAATCATGCTTCCCCTGCTTTCAGAAGTCCAGGGGGAGGGGTTTAGGGTCTAAGTTTCCGGGGAATGGCTGAATGGCAACTGTTTTGATTTGCTGGAGTGCGCGGGCCATATTTCCCCTAAAAGTAGGAACATTCCTGAAGACCTTAGGCAGAGATCTGCATATATATATATATATGAGCTATAATCTAAACTCCTAGTATCCCTCTGAATAGGCCCTACAACACTCCCCTACATAATCCTCTATATTAACCCCCTTTAAGGAGTTTAGACTGTAGCTCATATACGTACACATAGTTGCATGGTGGATGGGATTGCAAACAGAATTTGTGGGTTCTCTCTTCCAGACTAAAAACAAGTATGTTTGAGAAACTCTGTAACGTAGACCCCTGATTCATAACACCCCCTCCTTTTAAGGGCCTAAATACTCGGATCCCTATTATATTGGGTTTAGGGTTTAGGCCTAAAGGGCCTTAATATTAGGATCCCTATGACAATTTTATCAGGGGGAGGGGATTTATCGATCAGGAGTCTACTTTAAAGAAATCCCTGGCCCTCTGGCATTCAGCAGCCCATCAAACATCCGGAGACATGTTCTCAGAGACAGAATGCTTACCAAGAGCCATCTCTAGAAGCCCGGTTTAAGGTTAAGAGTTTAAGGTTCTGTGCCTTGTCCCTATGTAAGCCTACTGAAGCCCGACACCAACCCAACAACCCTCACACAAAGCCCTAAACCCTAAAAACCCTGAGGCCTAAACCAAAAAAAGGCAAACTCGCAAAGCCGCCGACCTAAAAAATTTGAAGCCTAAACCCTGAAACCCTCTGCCCTAGACACTGAATCCTAAACCCAAAGACCTAAACCCTAAGCCCTGAGCCCTAAACCCTTTAATCCCAATTTCCCTAGGGCCTTGAGCAGCCACTCTGCGTCGGCAACCTGCCTCCCTCGGAGGTCGGAAATCTTCACCTGCGTGGGTTTAGGGTGTTGGGCTTAGGGCTTAGGTTTTAAGGTTTAGGGCTTAGGGTTAGGGGTCTAGGGTTTGGGGGTTTAGGGTTCAGAGCTTTGGGTTTAGGGTTTGGGGTCTATTTCCATTACTTTGCGTTTGGCGGGGGCCATTTTGAGCTAGACATTTTGAGATCAAGGAATTTTACAACCCCCAGGTAATGGCAATCTTATAAGGGTTCAGTGTTTGGGGTCTAGGGTATAGGGCTCAGGGTTTAGGGTATAGGGTTTGGGGATTAGGGTTCAGGCCTTCGGGTTTAGGATTTAGGGTTTAGTAAGCAGGGTTTGAGGGTTTAGGGCTGTCAGATATGTGGGTCATATGGGGTTTTATGGAAAATATATGGATACCTACAGGTAAAAAAGGAGACCAATGGGTTAACCAAAATCCCCGAAGCCTCAAACCCTCGAGCATGTCAACCAGGATAGAGGTCTATATTGGGATCCTCCTATGTTTGGAACCTAGCAAGGCATCAACATATTGGACATGGAACTCTATGGGAAACTATGTTAGGGACTTTAATAGGCCATCATAAGCAACCTTCCACTACTAGCAGCCCCCTAAACCCTGAATCCGACACCCTACACCCTAGACTCTACACCCTGAAACCCTAAAACCGCGGTTTAGGGATTTAGGGCCCTAAAACCCTAAACCCAGCAAGTCATGCAGGCCTCTCGTTCCCCAAGGTACTTGCGCCGTGCCATGAGCCGGATGTGGTCGATGGCGTCCTTGTCTTCGGGTTTAGGGTTTGGGTGGGGGGAGGGGAGGGCAGGGTTCCAGGCTGACGGTTTAGGGTTTAGGGTTTAGGGTTCAGGGTTTAGGGTTTAGGGTTTAGGGTCTAGGGTCATATAAGGGATTTAATAAGGTACTACTATAAAGGGATTATTAAGGGGCATACTAATACAGATACATCTTATCTTACTGGGGCTTACTGTAGTAGGGAATAAGGGAATATCATCCTATGTGATCGTAATATAATCCCATATTCCCTAGTAACCTCTAGTAAGTCATGTGTTTTGGTGAGGTCTCAACCCGAAACCCTAAACCCCAGCTTTCCTATATTAAAGGTAGGAAGAAGATTTACAATTTTGGACCCTAAGCCCTAAACGGGATGCCTGGTGGCCTTTTGGAATGAATCTATTGAGCTGGGCTCTTGTGAGGGGGCCAAAACATTCATCCTATCCAACAACTTTGCCATGGGCTGCGGAGAGAACTGCACATGAAGAGCCATAAAGCGGCCTTTCAGAGTTTGAAGTGTAGGGTTTGGGGTTAGGGTTTGGAACCCCTAAACCCTAAACCCTAGTCCCTAAACCCTAAATCCGAATCCCTAAACCCTAATCCCTAAACCCTAAGCCCTGAGAAGGTTCACGTTTACGGGTTCTGCGCTTGGGGGTTGCAGGGTTTAGCTCTGGGTTCAACCACACGACGACCATTCCCCAAAGGAAGATGATGTAGACCCCTGATTCATAAACCCCCTCTCCCTAAATCCTAAAGGGCTTTAGGGTGTAGGGTCCCTAAATCCTAAAGGGGTTTAGGGTTTAGGGTCCTGAGCTCTAAACCCTAAACCCTAAACCGCCGAACACCCTAAACCCTGAACCCTTTAAGAGGGGGATTATTAATCCTGGGTCTACATTAAAGCAACTGTGAGCTTGACCAAATGTCAGGGACCTGGGGTTCAGGGGGGTAGGGTTTAGGGTTTAAAGGTTTCAGGGGTTTGGGGGTTTAGGCTTTAAGGTTTGGGGTTTAGGGTATTGGGGTTTAGGGTTTCAGGTTTGGTGTTCAGGGGTTCGGGGTTTAAGGTTTAGGGTTTGGGGTTCAGGGTTTAAGGTTTGGGGTCTAGGGTTTGGGGTTCAGTGGCTTGGGGTTTAGGGTTTAAGGTTTGGGGTTCAGCGGTTTGGGGTTTAGGGGGTTTAGGGCTTAAGGCTTGGGGTGTGTCGTTTAGGGCTTAAGGTTTGGGGTTCAGGGTTTGGGGTTTAAGGTTTAAGGATTGGAGCTCCGGGCTTTGGGGTTTAGAGCTTAAGGCTTGGTGTTTGGGGATTCGAATTCGGGGTATGTCGTAATCGTCTAAGCTTAAACCACCATCACTGCCCAAAGCCTAAGCCCCCAAACAAAAAAAACAACTCCCTGGGTTGGCCTTATAGCCCTAATATCGAAAATCTTTTCAGGGTTGGGGATCAGGCCCCTCAACGCTTTGTTTTGGCGTGGAATCTCTACTTCGCGTGCAGAACCCTGTCTGAGTCTGGAAGACACCCGTAAGATCGCTAAGGCGAAACGGAATGTAGGGATGTGTGGGATTACACAAGCGCGACGTTTGCGATCTGTAACTTTCATTGGTGTTGAAGTTCATAAATGGTCTTGAACCGGATCCCAGACGCAAGCACAGAAACTGGGCTGGGAGGTAGCTATCCTACTTTTATATGACCCCCTATTATAGGTAATCCCGGGCCTCTGAACACTCCTGAACCTATACCCCTGCACCTTCAAGAACAACCCCATTCCAGCTCTTGGCAGGATTCTCGGCGCTCTTCCTCATTGGAGAACTCGAACTGTTTCTTGCCTGCTGAGGGCTAAATACTCCAAAAGCGGATGCCGTCCGCACAGCCTCATCTTACCCATGATTCGCAGGGAATTGAAGAGTGCGTTACAGGGGCTTCTGCAGGAACTTAACGGGGACAACTATAGACTACGGGGCTCCACTTGTTCATGCCCAACTTAGCATATTCATCCGTTCCCAACTTAGCAAGCAGAATCAAAAACATGATGGGGGAGGGGGGGATCAAAATTGAGCACCCTTAGGGTTCGATCCTAATTAAGGTCCCGGTTCTTGAAGCCTACGTAGTGGCAATGTAGGTTTGAGAAAGTCATGTGTATATATATATATATATATGTATATATCCAATTTTCCTTTTTTGGGCGCTCCAAGTTTACCCTAAACCCTAAACCCCTCACAGTCTGACCAAACATAGCACTTCGCAGAACACTCTTGCTGACCCACGGTTTAGGGTTTAGGGAACAGCTCCGGCCGCAAAAGACATGCGCCTGTGCCGTAGCTACTTCCAAGTTTCTCGAAACACTTTCTGAATACAGCTACTTCAGAGTTACTTGAAGCAGTTTCTAGGCAATTCCTAGGGGATGTCAGATATACCCGTGAAATCCTTTGCCCCAAACCTCTGGCGTCCCTGAGGTTACTAGGCTCCAGTCTGACCCTAGACCCTTCACATTGCAAAACATCCCTTCAACTCGACTTGGAGGTGTATGGGTAGTTACTGTTGATACTAAAAATCCTGCAGGACGTCAGTATACAAAAATGCGAAAATTGTCAAGGTTTAGGGCACTTGGGTTCATGCAGGATTTTTAGTATCCACCGGTGGATGCTAAAATCCTGCATGACCCTAATACCCTAAACCTTGACAATTCTGTTTTTTAGTGTACTTAGATCATGCAGGGCTTTTGGTATCAGCAGTGGGACTGGGGTGAGTAGGACAACTGTAGTTGTAGCCTCATTTGGGTGACTTCTCACCCTATTTCTAAACTACCCATAAACTCTGAACTCTCGACCCTACATCTCGCGTGAACTCGTAACTGATAATCCTGCTCAAATGAACCACATGCATAGCATTCGTTGATGGTTGACCGAGGGTATCTGATCATATTCTTCTACAAGTACTATAGGGTTTAGGGTTTAGGGTTATAACCACAAGCACGAAACATACTACATGAACCTCCAACCCTAAGACGCACAAGCCTTGGGCGACCTCAGCCCCAGTCGTGCTGCTGGCCACATGCCTCCTCGGTCGGATAGATAGATATAATAGGGTTTAGGGTTTAGGGTTTAGGGTTAAGGAGTCAGAGATTCTGGCTTTTGGATTAAAATATTACCCCAATATGACCCTCATATTAACCCAATATTGTCCAAATAGAACCCGAATATTATCCCAATGGGTACCTATATCCAGGGCTTAAGGTTTTGGAGTTGCGATTTAGGGCTTGCGGCCTCTAGGACAACAAAGACTACTGGTAAGTATTGCAGGTTCCCTCTATTAGTCCCCCTTAAGTATATAGAATATAGGGTTTGGGGTTTAGGGGTGATAGTCCCCCTTAAGTAGGTAGAATATGGGGTAAATGGGGACCTTAGCATAATATTGGTCAATTCCATATTCTATCTGCTTCAGTTGGACTATAAATCCTGCTGCTGGATCCAGGCCTAACCTAATTGGGTATACTTCAAATTTGAGGTCCCCAATTAGCCCGCCAACGATGGAATCATGATTCTACAGGCACCATTCATTAAAAAAGACCAAAAGCATGACAAAGCACCAGAAAACTCTCAAAAGTGGGCTGCATGCAAGTGGGCTGAGAGGAGTTCTGTTGCTGGCAGCTGTAAGCTTGGCAGGGCTTGTGCGTGAGGTTTGAGAATGGGACAGTAAATCTTCTATCGGCTTCTGGTAGAATGGTATGACGCTTCTAACTTCTAGCTATCAAGACTCTGGCAGATGCTCAGGTTTATAGGGAATAACAGAACCTATTATATAGGGAGTATGAAGGGATCATATTCGTTTATTCCCTACTGAGAACCAGTAAGAAGCTGCTAGTCTGTAAACCTGAAACCCGTGCCAAAAATCCGAAAGCGGAACAAGACTTCCAAACTAGAAACCCAAGGGTCCGGACCCCTTGCACTTTGGCGGAGGTTTCTGGTAGGGTTTGGGGTTCAGGGTCCAGGGTTTAGGGTCTCCTTCAACTTTATTACCTGCTTTGTGGGTTTGGGTCTAGGGTGGTGAAAACAAGAACCCTTGATAAAAAGTCATGTTCTGATACATTTCTACATTAAACACTGTTTGCGAGGAACCATTGTTTGCATGAATTGGGTGAGGGCCGTCAACTTAACTTGGGCTTGGGGAATTACTGATTCGGGCGTTCAGTAGAGCTTCTTGTTCTGCCGCTCGCGCTCGATGATGCGCTCGTGCAGCTCATCCTCAGCAGATTCTTAGTTGGGTTTTACATTGGTATAGGGTTTAGGGTTGATTGCTTAAGGATTTAGGGCTTGGGGTTGCAAGGCTTCATGTTAAGGAGTTGGCATATATAGGAAACTACGTCTCCAAATAGTGATTCTGAGTTGGGGACCTGAGGGACATGTGGGGAGGTACCAAGGCATTTAGGGTTTAGGGTCCAGGGTCCAGGGTGGGGTCTTGATTCATACTTCCCCTCTTATGAGCTATAACTAACTGCTATAGGGGTTATTAAGAGGGATACGAGGAGTTTAGACTATAGCTCTTATGAAGGAAACCCTTACGAGATGTACCCTGACGCTCAGGACCAGTTTATAGTCACATGGTATCCATATTAGTCATAAGCGTTGGGATTACCAACGCTTGGCCCTAAACGCTAAGCCCTAAAACTTGTTAATTCTACATGCCCTGGAGCCCTCCCAAGGAATTGGTTTAGCTGTTTTCTGGTGCATTTACAACAAGCATTTCCGGGGAAAAAAAACTCCTGTAGGGACTACGCTCTCAAGTAAAAGCTTTAAGGTTGTTGCAGTTGCTTGGGGTTTTGGGTTTATGGACTTGGGTTGGGGGGCTTATTGTCTTGAGGATTCAGGGTTCGGTTCGGGCTTACGGTTCGGACTTCAGAGTTCCCTTATACACCCTAAAACCTGAAGCCTAGACGTTTAAGTTTTGAGGTTCTGGGGTCTGGGGCTTAGAAAATAGGAGTCGGAGCTGGTTTAAGGGTTAAGGGTTCCGGGTTTGGGGTTTGGGGTGTAGGGAAACAGCTGTTGGGCTTCAATCCGTGTATGCAATGCGGTCCGCAGAAAAGGGTAGAGTTTAGGGTTTCAGGGTTTAGGTCATTTCCCCCTACAATAGCAATTACAACAACAGGTACTAGGAATTCTACTAGCCCCTTAATGAAACCCCTTTAAGCACAGCTACTGTGAGGAATGACACAAGGTAGAATTAAGAGCATCCTTAAACCTTACTTGGAGGGTCAGGGGGACTTAGTAAGTAGGTTAATAACCCGTTCAACCCAAATAGTAACCCTCAGAGACTCCATTATTAACCTACTTACGAAGTCCACCTGACCCTCGAAGTGAACCCCAAACAACAATTTCTTGCTTGGCAGATCCTGGCCTCAAGGCCCTATTCCTAAAGTTCCATGGCGATGAGAATATTTACCATTGCTACGAGTTATAGCTATAGGGCTCCCACCTCCTTGTATCCCCCTTAGTAGCCCCTA
>CAJNIZ010004208.1:8232-20963 GCA_905231905.1 Symbiodinium pilosum
TAGACTACAGCTCATATGAACCCTAAACCCGTCTTGCGCAGTACGCCTGTTGAGCTTCCATTTTGTTACTAGCCTGCAACTCCAAACAGAATTCCCAGGCCTAACTCAACGTGTAATCAACCCTATACTGGGTCAGAGGGACCGTACTTAATTCCATACTTGGTTCAGGGTATGCTGGATCAGGTTTCGGGTTCCTCGACCCCATTGTGGTTTCTTGCTTGGCGACCAGTGTCAAAATTCAAGCCCGATGGTTATGGAAAGTAAGTAAGATGCCTGGCAAAAGATTTCCTTTTGCATGTCATGCGCTTGGATCTGCGCGCCAAGTGCTGCGAAGCCCGCGTGTGTGCCGCGTCTGTAGACAGGGTGTCAAGTGGAGGGCTGTGCAAGAGCCAGCAGCAAGCAGCCGCGCGTGGCCTGGCGTCTTCATTGCGCACCTTGACTCCCGGAGGCGGGTGCCAGCCTACTGCAGGCGGTGGATGGCGGTGGAATCTTCGAGATTCGCGAACCTCGAAGAGTGCCTCATGGCCAAGGCATGCAACCATCCTGTCCTTCTGTTGGCTTCAAAGATGAGGTCTTTCGTTGAGAGCAACTCCATCAACGGCTCTAGACGCGCCCTACTTCCTAAACTTGGATCGCCGCAGGGGTTTTTGCTCCTAAAACCATCAACCTTAAACCCTGAACCACCTAACACCCAAACTCATACCCTACATCCCCAGCTCTAAACCCTAAACCCTAAACCCCAACCCAAAAACCAACAAATCATGCTGCAGTTGAAGGACAAGCAGGGGCGCTGCAACCTGCTCTGCAGCGACCTCACCAACGAGGATTCAATATGGGCATATTATTGGGGTTATATAGGGATGATGGAAAAGAAAATGGAAAACATGTATTATCTTAGGGTATATGTTGGTGTTATAGTCCCCATTAAGTAGATAGAAGGTCTAAACCCTAAACCCTGAAGCGCGGGGGTTTAGGGGTTCAGGGGGTGAGGTTTAGGTTTAGGATTTGGGGTGTAGGGACGGTTTTGGTGTTGAAGAGGGCACGGGGGTCAGGACGTCGATCTCCGGAGTTGAAACAGGGGTTCAGAGTTTAAGGGTTTAGGTCTTGATTGCGAATTACATGTCTATGATCAGACATTGGAGTGAAGGGCCTGCGGTATGTGCAGTTGATACTAAACATCCTGCATGACCTCAGAATGCTATTATTCCCTAGATAAAAGGTACCTAGGGTCATGCAGGAGTCTTAGTACCCACCGTAGGAGGATGCTAAGAAAGAAAGCAGCTCGACATGCCTCAAGTTAGGGTCTTCACCAAAACTCTCTTCCCCAACAGCCAGGGCTAAAAAAATGGATTTTATTATAATATAGAACCAAAAAGGAAGCCCACGAAGGTGTGAGAAAATCTTCCAAATGCCACTGCATTGGAAGCTTTTAGTTCCCTCAGAGTTTACGGTTTAGGGTTTATAGGGTTTAGGGTTCTGGTAGTGCCTCATCAGCAGGGTTAGTTGGAGGCTCTGAGCAACATGGAACAGAGACCTGATGTTGGGGGTATACCCATTCGATCTCAATCCAGGGCATTCTTAAAGAAGACTGTTCCTGTCTTGCTCAAGCTCTCTCCTTCCGCGCAGCCAGTTGGCTCCGTACAGGATGAAATCGGGACCGGCTTTTACGAAACGTATTCCGCAAGGTTTGAGTAGTATCACACTTTAAGACCCAGTTGGTAATTAGAAGTAACAGTTACCTGGAGGCCTAAGCGCCTTGCAATTCCAACGCGTTTTAGGTAAAGCCAAGCTAGGGAACGTTCTAAACCCTTAACCTTACAGGGCAGACATGTCCAGACTCGGGGGCCCACACAACAGTCCCCTCCCTAAACCTAGGCACATACATGACGGCATGAAGTCCGGTTCAGGAGCCCATGTCTGTGATGACTGACTGCGTTCTTGGGTGTATACAAAGGACCGCTTCCAATATGTATGTATATATATATATTAATATACATGCACAAGGTTCTAGGAAGAAAGAACTCGCAGCCTATGTGCGATACAGGCTTAGATGGGCTGAACAGCTAAGCTGCTCATATCTGCAGCTATAGGGGGGTTGACTTCAGATATTCAGGTATATACTCAAACTTATTCTGAGCTATAAATCCCAGTCCGTCTAAGTACTCATGCGGCGAGGGGCCTGTCCCTGCACCTCCCGGCGGTCGCCTGTATGCCGCAGGTCCTCCGGGCGCTGGTGCGTATGCTCCGGACCAGTCTCAGGTCCCTCAATTTACCATCACATACCGGGTATATGGTAGCTTCTCAAAGTTCAAAGACAGTCCGATATGAGCTACAGTCTAAACTCCTAATATCCCCTTAATAAGCCCTGTTCTGCTCCCCTATATAGTCCCAGAAATATACCCTTTAAGGAATACTTAAACTATAGCTCATATGGCAGTTCCCAAAACTAGAGTCACGGAGGTTTGGGAGAGGCCCCTGATCAAGCAGGCAACCTGTCACAGGGCATTAGGATTAGCCCGTTCCCCTAAAATCATGACCACCCTTAAATTAATTAACAAATTCGGCGCTAAATCTACTGATGACTACTTTTAAGAGGGGCCATCGAATAATGAATTAAGGCGAAGGGGGGGTACTAGGGGGAAGTGACTAAGACCCCTCAATCGGATCCATTGCGCTGGCGACTTTCAAGCCCCACAAAGACTGAGGAAACCTCCAGAGACTTCTCTAGAGAAACGATCAGTAGACTCATGCGAACTATCCATGGTAATATTAAGGGCAGATTGGGAGCAGCGCCTTACTCAGATGTCTCTCTAAGTTGTATCTAGTGTCTCTTCAAGATCTCTCCGTCTTCTCTTTGTTTGTGACCTCTGACTAGATTTTCTCTGTTGTCTCTCTAATATCCTCTCGAATATCTCTCTGTTTTCTGGAGAGTGCCTTCTACAGGCTCCCTGCATGCTTGTCCCACCCTAAGCTTCACTGTCCCCGCCCCCGAATGCAAGAAGTCAGACAGATGCTAGAAAGAAGCCGAACCGAGATTGTAGAGAGCTTCACAACTGCCACTGGATTATGATTTCGGAACAATTCTTCGTCATGTGGCCCTTCGGTTTTGTTCGCAAGTTCGAATCTCTCCCTCAAGTTCTGCTCAAGCTTCTTTCTGATTGTCTCATTCTTTTTACTTTCTGGCAATGCACTCTCAAACCGATCTCAAAGGTTTCCTTAACACATCCTCTGTTTTTGTATTTTTTTCTCTCTTCATGTTTGCAATCTGTGCCGTCTCACCAGACTGTGGAGATGCATATCTCATCAGGAATTTCAAACAGGGAACTCGAACTTCCAGAAATGCAATCTACCCTATGCCCAACAAACTAAACCCCTATCCCTGCAGAAAACTTTGACGTCTACCTAGAGTAACCTACCCTCTGTTTGCTCTACGTAGAGCATAGAGGCGCCACAGAACCCTCTTTCGCAGCGTAAGTTGTGAAGCCTGAAATCCTGCCTGGTCCTCTCGCACATACGCGATATAACCGCACAAAACGCTGGTTACAGTACAAAGGCTACTATTGTGGCTATTTGGGAGGCCCGGGTAGATCCTAAATCCTAGCTGGGGCAGACTGTCAATGATGCGTTACCCCCTGCTTTGCACGGACATCCTACGCTTTTTCTGTTGGTTTAGATCCACTTGTGGCACCTGGTTCAGCGTTCTATGATCCTCTTCCTACATACCTAAACCCTAAACCCCTAACCCCCTAAAACCCTTAACCCTAAACTCCTAAACCCTAACGCCCCGAGGATACAACAGAAGATGCAGGCTTGGTTGAAGAATATTCAGGCTCGTGTGCCTGGGTTGCTGTTAAGGAACTTGAATTACGTTACCATAATCGGAATGCATAGTAAGGAAGGGTTTCTCCCAGATAGTAATTTGAATTAAGTCCCTTAATAGCAACCCAGCTGCACAAACCTTTCTTCATCTTCATCTGCTTCCGACATATGAGCCACAGTCTAAACTCCTGAAAGGGGGGTTATGTGGGGAACCGACTCTTTTAGCTTTCTCCCTATCTATATATATATATACATAGGATTGTTATATAAGGGACTATGTAGGGGACTACTATAGGGGTTATGAAGTGGGATACTTGGAGTTTAGACGATGGCCCATAAACAAAGAAGCATCGTGGTCTTAGAAGAGTACCCTGAGCCTCATCTGAGTACAAGAGCAGTGGGCCGTGATGAAATCTGTTCACACCTCCTACAGTGGCACCCATGTGCTACTCAGCTGAAGCTGTCTTTCATCTAGCGTCACAGCAAGCCTTGCACCCTACGTCTTGCAAGTGGCTTGCGGGTTGAGGGTTTAGGGGTGGGACATAAGGGTACCCCCAAAACGATGCAGTCAGTGACTGTCAGGCTAGTCGCCATATGCTTACCATCACAGTTTTCCACTCCTCGCATACGTGGCGCTGCATCAGCGACTGTGGCCACGGGCTCCCGCACCTTCGTATCACTAAGCCCTTATTTACTCTGAAGGCGTGTATTTTAGGATCAACTTCAGCGTGCTGAAAGTCGCTAGAATAAAGCAGAATATACCCAATACCCTAAACCCTGAGAGGCATACGTAGGACCATCTTCGGTCTCTAGATCATCTATGAAGAAAGCGTAAAACTGAAAGACAACCTCCTAGATGCGTGTGCTCCAAGTTGCTGCAACGACGCATTTCCCAGGTTATGCCTTTGAAGAATACCAAGCATATCCGTGGAAGGTTTACCGCGTGCCCAAAATGACGTAAACTCCTAAAGCCCAAATGCTAAACCGTAGCCCAAGCCCTATAAACCCAAATGCTGGCCTAAACCTTAAATACCCAAGCTCTAAACTAAAAGCCCAAAAGCCTAAGCCGCAAATTATCACATGCGCGCCCACAGGTTAGGATGCGCGAGTGAGACGTGCGCACAAGCCCATGCTCGGTCAGGGGGATTTAGTAAGTAGATTCATAATGGGGATACTTAGGGTTACTACATAGGTTATGGGTTGGGTACTGCTCCCCCTCAGTAACATTTGGATGATAATTATAATATGGTTATATATAGCCCTTAATAGGAGCCCTAATATAGACTGTTACTGGGTGGGGGCAGTACCCAAGTTATGGGGCTTACTTCCTAGTGTGCAGGCATGCTCAAATTTGGGGCATCGCCATCATCATCATCATCATCATCCTCGTCCTCATCCACAAGAGCTATGAGCTTGCCCAGCTGGCTGTTGAAAAGCATGGCAAAATTGTACGGCAACCCATACTTTACCCGGAACATGATTGAGTATACGGACCTTCGTACTTGAGGGCAGGCTGCGTTTTGGGCCTAGGGAGAACTAGTGAGTAGACTTGGAATACCTATAAGCCACATAAATGGCGCCAGTTATGCCTACTCTGAACCTACTTACTAAGTCCCCCGGAGCTCCCTAAACCCTACACCCAAAACCCTAACCTACTTACTAAGTCCCCCTGACCCCCAAATTAGTCCCTGGACCGTCTAAGACGAAACGGTGCCTGCCGCAATGAGCAAGACTGCATCCTTCAGCAGGGCCGGTAAAGGTTGAGGGTTTATAGGGTCTAGGGCTTCAGGGTTTAGGGTTTAGGGTCAGGGTGACTTAGTAAGTAGGTTAATAACCCCCAAAAACCATGCAGTAACTCTAATATTCACCTCCGTACTAAATCCCCCTGACCCTCCAAGTAGGGTGCGGGGTTAGGGTTTAGGGATTTAGGGTTTAGGGTTCAGGGTTTAAGGATTTATGTTCGTAGGGTTCAGGGTGATTTAGGGATAAAACTCCAAGAAGGGAGAATCAAACGGACCAGACACCGGAAATTGAAATGAAAACCGGGCCTATGCAAGTGTTTATAGGGAGTGCCATGTAGAAGCTTTACTAAACCACAATGTCATTCAAACGTCTGTTTGAGGTACCTAGGAGCCCTGACCCTAAACCCCAAACCCAAAAAACTCAACTGCAGTCATGACAAGACCTTCTGTAGTTTAGGGTTTTAGGGCTTAGGGTTTAGGAAGATTTCGCTTCTGCTGGCAGTGTCCCAGTAAACTGGTTACTTGGGAATGAGGAAATGGAAAAGAAAATGGAAACGACTATAATGGGTTATATAGGGTTTAGGGTTTAGAAGGAGTGGAAAATAATATGGAAACTAGTATAATGGGCTTTTTTTATAAAGACTTCTATAAGGATCAATTACCTCATTCCTAGCTAACCAAAGGTAAGTAAAGACTCCGAACGAGGAGCCCTTTTCTTGCATAACGCCACTGAGAAGATATTTCTCGAATCATACGAAGTAGATGTGACTTTGGATCCCAGGAGTGCACTGGACAACGACGGTGTGCTTGATAATCCCCTTGACTAACGATCACTCCCCAACAATACATACTTGGAGGGTCAGGTAAGTAGGTTAATAATGGGGATAATTAAGGTTACTATAGGGGTTATAGGGGTTATAAACCTACTTACTAATTCCACCTGACCCTCCAAGTACTCAATATATTGGTCTGATATTAGTTTGTATTTGTCTTCGTGGGGATGATGGCAGGGAGGGAGTCTTCACTAATTACTTCAAAAACGAACATCTCTGCATCCCACTGGATTTTTTGCCCCTTCTCTCTCATGCCTGAGCTTGGGTTCATTGTTTCACGCACCCCTAACCCCTATAGCCTAAACCCTAAGCCCTTTTCAAGGCAACACATCATACCGGAATGGGAGCGTGAACCCCACAACTCCCGGTATCCAAATCGTAGACACTCGAAGCGAAGAATCTGCCTATAGGAACCCATTCGGGCCTTAGTTCAGGGTATAGGGTTCAGAGTTTAGGGGCCCAGTAGGGCCTGAGTATGTGTTGTATGGACATTTCGAAAAAAAGGGGTCCCTTTATGTCCCCTTGAAAAAGCCCACAATCAATAGAAAAAGGACATAATTTTCTTGGAAACCCCAAAACTATCATCCATATTTACCCCTATATACCTGGACAAATCCCAATGTAAGCGCCATATCCCTATATACAAGCTTTACATACCCGTATATGTATGTGTATATATATATAATTATCCATATACTCTAAGGCAAAACAGACGAGCCTGGACAGGGTGTGGGAAATGGCTCTCGCTGCCAAAGCCCTGCGACAGCATGTTGGGTGAAGCGTTTAGGATTGATGGTGGGTGTTGCATTTAGGATTCAGGATGTGGGGCTTAGGATTTAGTGCAGGGTCCCTAAACCCAGGGTTTAGGGTTGGAATGAAGGGCTCAAGGATGTCAGGGTGATTTGGCCGGCAGGCTGAAAAGGATTTGCAAGCTTTTCGGGTGTTTGCGTGGCGCCTGCTAACAACTCCCCAAACCTTCAACTGTAATGAAGCCTAAGTACCTGTAAACCCTGAACACGAAGCCTCTAAACCCTGACCCGATACCCTAAACACCAAGCCCTGCCTTCTGGAGCTGGAGGTATAAGGGATGCACAGCTGTCGCTAGTACAGCAGAAGCCTGGCACAGCTTCTGTGCTGGATTTCGGTCACCGTGTTTAGGGCTTAGGGTCTAGGGCTTGTCAAGGTCCACCTGCAACCCCAATTACCCACAGTCTTATGGGTTGTACCTATAAACTACCGGGAAATAATTGCTAAGCTGTAGGAAACTGGGGTGTACAGGTAGGAACTTCATAGAGCTTATGGTTTGGGGACTATAAAGTGTAGGGATTAGGGCAGGGTAACGGAGAAGCCTACTCAGAGGATCCTATGCAGTTCTTGCTTAAGTTTTTGTAATGGATGTCTGGCGAGGCCTTGCAGAACCCTAAGGGTCCAAGCACCTACTAATCATATGCTTACCCAAAACCCGTACTATATTGACTATTACCCAAACCCCACGTACCTAGTTATTGGGTACTTTGGACCCTCCAGGGAAAGAAGCCCAAGAAGGAAATAAACAGGAGCCTTCAGGCCCAAAGATTGAGAATGTAGAGCTGTTGGTGTGGGGTTTAGGTTTACTGTGATTCTGAGAATGTGGGTCTTAGGGTTTAGGGCG
Source organism: Symbiodinium pilosum (assembly GCA_905231905.1). Taxonomy (NCBI): domain Eukaryota; class Dinophyceae; order Suessiales; family Symbiodiniaceae; genus Symbiodinium; species Symbiodinium pilosum. The sequence continues at coordinate 16,278 of CAJNIZ010004208.1, forward strand.
TATGTGGTCTAGGGTTTAAGGGCTGGAGACTTGCAGCGTGGGGCCTTCAGGGTTTTCAGACGGGTTGTCCGAAGTTTGAGGCAAAGGACAGACCTGTGCTACCAAGGATCCCTACCAAGGCCTTGCCATCCAACAAGGTATGTTTCTGAAATGGGCACATGACAGGCGAACGTTGGTTGGACAGGTATACTACGCCTTCTGATAGACTAGTACTCCAACAGACCATGCAATTTGTGCAGGTGCATGCGCTGCCGCTCCAAACATAATCGTTCAAGTATCGAAGTAGTTAAGCTTTAGGGCGGGGACTTAGAGTTTACGAATATAGAGCTTATGATTTAGTATACAAGTCGCGTCCGAATCGGTTCAAAGTACCTTCTGCTTAGGCACCTGATCCCTGAGGGACATTTGGCCATAGCAAAGCACGCAAGAACTTAACTTGTAAGATGGGAGCTCCCGCCAGCCGCATAGGGGTCAGATAAGTCTATACGGTGTATGTATAAATATACGTACAGGGAGATATGGGTATGTAGCGGGTAGTGATAAGGGCCCAAATGTACCAAATAAACCATCAGTAGGTTTCTTACATCCCTAGCTTTTCCTCTACCCGAAAAAAACGTCCTAAGCCCTAACACGGGAACGAAGATAGCTTCCACCCAGGGATGAGCTAGTACTGGTTCCTATTCACACTTCCACCACTTGAGGCTTACCAAGAACCCAAAACGCAACATTAACGTCACCGTCCCACTGATTACACGTGTAATGTTATGTATATATACGCATGTACACACATATTATGGATATAACGATTGTGTTGGGAATAACCACTGTTTGCGTCGCGGTTTTAACATTCGACGGAGAGCCTCTCCATTGCGATTTCAAATTCCCTAGATAAAGCAAATCTACTGACCCCAAGGAAGCCCTTGCCTGTAACTGCTGCTGGACACGTCGTACCCAACACGCGCATCCCGAGGCTCTACACTAAAGAGGGTCTCCAACAAGACATAGCTAAGTTCTTATGGCATGGACCCTGCTTGGGAACCACATCCATGGGTTAAGGTTTGAGTGCGACTAGTTTGGCTGTATGTCTGGGTGATGCATGGACTAGGCACATACACCGGAGTAAATTCTTGAAATCCCTACTTCAGCAGCATGTGCAGATAAGCTTCGTCATTAGGTAGTATTTGACAGGGCTTGGGGCGCATCAAATCAATACTTCACTTCCCAATCTACGCTGGAGGAGAGAGAAATACCCTGGATGAGACATTAGCCATAGTCTAAACTCCTAGTATCCCCCTCAAAAACCCCTAGGGCACTCCCCCAAATCCTCCCCTAAATACACCCCTTTCGAAGAGTTTAGATTGTAGCTCACATGAGTGGCGCTTTTTTTGGTGGTTAAACCCAGTAAGATTTTCTTCCTTGTATGGTATACTATGCCCAAAAGGAGGATAGAATCTTACTCCATATTGGGTATCATAGTATCCCCAAAAAAATACTACTCACATGGGGCTGCAGTGCCGACCCGAGTCTGCAAAAGGGTGGAACCTTGACCTCCAGCTTCACGGAATTTCTTCCGTTGCTCCAGCTTCCTGAGATTGTAGTTTTCCAAACTACCCTTCGGGTCCAAGTACTCGATACTCATATACTTGCCCAAAACAGCCCAAATCCCAAGTACCCAATTATTAGGTACTTGGACCCTTAGGGCTAGAGGGTAGTCTAGGGACCCCAGCGGGCACGGTTTCGGGTTCAGGGATAGGGAGGAGATGAGAAGGTTCCCCTTAAGGATCAGATATAGGGCTTAGGGTGTAGGGTTGAGGGTCCACGGCTTACCCTAAGGCTCAAAATGGCCCAAAAGCCTACTATGGTATGGTCTTTGGGCCCAAAAACCTTATATTATGAGTCCTTAGAGCCTTAGGGTTAGGGTTTAGGGTTTAGGGTGTGAGATTACACAGATGCAAGTAGGTCTTTTCAGCTGTTGGACTTCATGAGTGTCAGTAGCTTTGGGCTTGGAACTTCCGGGCAGAAAGGTGTTGTATACATTCCCACAAAGAACACAAAGTTTAGGGTTTAGAGATTTAGGATGTAGGGTTTAGGATTCAGGATGTAGGGTTTAGGGTGTAGGGTTTTAAGATTCTTTGGTACGGAGGCTTACCCTCGATTCAGAGAGGTTCAGACTTACTACAAGGGCCTGGGCAAGTATCAGAATTCCTTCTTGATAAACTTACAAGGAATCTAGGACCATGCTATTGGTAAATACTGAGGTGCCTGCATTACAACCAGTCGAGGGTTTAGGCAAACATGGAAACTGACAAATAGGTTGGGTACTGCCCCCACCCAGTAACAGTCTATAGTAGGGCTCCTACTAAGGGCTATATATAACCAATAATTCTTATCCAACTGTTACTGAGGGGGGCAGTACCCAACAAATAGGCTTCTTATTAGCTTACTTCCTCTTGACAATGGCCCAGGCAGTTCTTCTGTAAGCTCGAGGGTACAACCTGAACACGAATCCTAAAACCCTAAGAAGACGTCAAGCCTAAAATCTTGCAGCCAACACTAGAAGCTCTAGACATTACAAAAAGCCCTAAAACCTAAACTCAATGTCCCAATTTGTGTGCCCTGTAAATTACAAACCCTAAAAGTACAAGCCGTTATAAGTTCACTTATCAACTCCTAGAAGCTAGATAATCCCCCCAATTAGGGTTGAGCTCAAGCTCTGCAGGTTAAGTGTTGGGAACCTGTCGAGCCGGGTTGAGGCTTTAGAGTCGGCGAGCGTGACTACTTGCTGGTGTTACGGGTTATCCGCTATGAAGGTCCCTATATTCCCTCCCCCACTTTGTCTCTAAAGGACGAGTAGCTCTATGGATCAGGGCTCAGGGCTTCACAGCTGGCTTATCAGCTAAAACCTGCACCTTTCTGTGCTGCGTCCTGAAATATACTTGAATTGACAAGTTTGTTTATCTCCAGTCCATATTTGTCCCCATTAGTGTTGTCGGAAGCTACCTGTTTGGCAACTTTGGCACAGTTGGAGGACTTTTGCTGACAGGTTCGACATGTCAACGCCAACAATCTCCTGGATTCCAAGCGGGCCGTACGATCAGGATGGCAAGAAGAATACAATCGGCGGGATAGCTAAAAATACACATCTCAAATACTCATATGACCTACTAGTTCTTAGTCTATATCATCCCCATCGAATACACTCCCACACTCCCTACTAAGTCCCAGTACAATGATCATAGATACAGTCCACGCATCTTGAAAAATTCTTTATGAGAACCCTAAACCCCAAATCCCTAAACTTGAAGGGAATGCAGGGGCCTAAATAATTTGACTGGGCTTTTGAGTTGGATACTATAATTCCACAAGGGCTGTAAGGGCATACGGCATACTTGGTACCCTACCTCGACCCCCCAATGTAGTTCCTTTTGGGTTTGGTATGGTTTTTTGGGTAAGGATTCTTATTAGGGCTACCAAAAAGGTACTACATTGGAGGGTCTAGGTAAACCCTAAGCCCCTGAATCCGGCGAGCCAAGGGACACCCACTCGTTGGGGCGGCTACAACCCGCAATCACATCCTTGGAAACAACTTGCTCGACTCCCACGGGGCTTAGGCCCTAAACCCTAAACCGGTTGGGTTTTGGATTTTGGGTATAGGGTTGCGAGTTCAAAGTGTAGGAATTGTAGGCTCTTGCCCGGAAAGAGTATCTTGGGGACCGTAGGAGTTCTGGGGGAGTATCGAGGAGAAGATAACAGGGAATTGTCCAGTCACTTGCATTTTGTACTTCGGAAGAAGAGATTCCCAAAAACAACGTAGTCACGAATTCAGGGGCCATGGGCGCTCATGCTTTGCGCGGCTTGAGCAGCATCTTGCATAAAGATTAACAAGCCCGTAGTGCTCTTATGGAATTCTTTCCGTACAAAACTTCTATAAGGTCGCCTCATTTGAAACTCCTCCGCCTGGAATGTGGTTCTAGGGATCCAACTCTCAGCATAACACCTGCAGCAGGCCCCAACTCCATAATTAGTACATACCTTGGGCTATTTGGATAGTTGGGTGGGGACCCGGAACCTGTCTTCGGCTTCCCATTCTACAAGATATGCGCGTTTCTCAACATTGCGGTCATCCCCCACAAAGCCAGAGTAGTCCTGGTAAAAGGGACCCAGGCAGTGATACAGAAACGTGATGCATAGCTTACAGGAGCCATTGCCAGGGGGGCTCGAAACATGCTCCTTCTCTACTGCAAGTTCCAAGGAAGAAGACTTAGTTCTCAACAGGTCAGCAGCGAAAGCTGAAAACACGCGCAGCCCCACTGCAAGTGTTCACAGGCGAGTTCTCCTTGGTAACCGCCAGTAAGGCACTTATCACCCCGTCCAAAATGGGACGCAAAAGACAGTCAGTATCCAGGCTTACGTGGAGGAGAAAGGGCATTCATTGAACCTTATTCGGGAAAGGGCATGTGGTGGCTTCCAAAAGAAAAGTGGGCCCCAACCAAAGGGTGTACTGTACTTCCAGCATTCTGTGCCCAGCTCAAATTGTCTTGGGTAAGCTGTCCTGTCCGACGTGGAACAGGTGGTCCCAAGTATGGGAGGCTTGGTACCGTTGAGCCTACACACCGAGTCCAATATTGAGGGTCTTGAGGGCCAAAATAGGAACCCATCGCTGAAACACCCAAAACCCTAAACCCT
>CAJNIZ010004209.1:0-21933 GCA_905231905.1 Symbiodinium pilosum
TCTTGTAGTCAAAGCTGGCGCTTTCAACTTTCATTGCTAAGTTGAAATCATTAGCTTTTGGGTTTTGACAGTTTGTTCAATGTTGCCATGATCATGGATTGGTTCTCATTTTTGTTTTTTGAAGGCTTCAAGGATTTTGGGGTCTCGGGTTATGAAGTTGGTGAACATTGTTGTCTGCATGCTGTTCCCAAGCCATACAACAAACAGGTTCCCACAGCGTCCTCCTCCCAAATCCTAATCCCCACACCCTAAACTCCGCAGGCCTCCAACTTTGGCTGTCACGCTTGCGCGTGTCAGTCAGGCCGGGGTTCGAGCTAAGGGGTTTTAGGGTTTAGGGTTTGAGGTTTGTAGGGTTCAGGGTTTAGGGTTTAAGGGTTTAGGGTTTGAGGTTTGTAGGGTTCAGGGTTTAGGGTTTAACGGTTTTAGGGTTTAGGGTTTGAGGTTTGTAGGGTTCAGGGTTTAGGGTTTAAGGCTTACAGGGTTTAGGGTTTAAGGTTTGTAGGGTTCAGGGTTTAGGGTTTAAGGCTTTCAGGGTTTAGTGTTTTTAGGGCTCAGGGTTTAGGATGTAGCTTCCATATGGGCTGCTGTCTGGACATAGGGATCCCTTTGCTAGTTCAGTATGGTCCCTAGTATATTTCCTCCCAAGGAAACCATGTCCGTGAACTATCTGGGAAATCTTGACCGTAGCTAATATGCATAATGGGAAGCTTCTACAGAGTTTAGGGCTGTACTTTCCATAAATACTGGGAAATTGATGATCAAGAAATCCTGAGCGTAGGGCCTGGTCAACATTATTTTACACAGGGAGAGTTAGCCCTAAACCCTAGATTCTAGATTGCAATTTCACTTGAGGCTTTGAGCTTGATGTACATGATATTGAAATTACACGACACAACTGAAGCTAGAAACGCAAGTGAGCTTTGAGTTTTAGGGTTTATAGTCCCCCTTAAGTAGATAGCATATGGCTTTGGGTCCCTATATTCTATCTACTTAAGGGGGACTGTAGTGTTTGACTTGGGAGTTGAAGAGACGAGATGATTAAAATGCTCAGTTGGTTGTACTTACTACCACTGCTTCCGAAGTCGACTTAGTGCAAGAACAGGATTGATGATAGTGATGTGGATAGAGAAGGGTTTAACAATAGTGGTTGAATAGCAATTAGACGTAGGAGAGCCAACCGCAAAATCGAGCACTTGCATACTTGCCATGAGCCATAATCTAAACTCTTTTACAGGCGGTTATACAAGGGATTTTATAGGGGAGTATTGAAGGGTTTATTAAGGGGGATACTAGGGGTTTAGACTACACCTCCCATTGATTTCTGCTGAGAAGGGTGGCAAGCGCGGTAGCCGCCTTCATGAGCCTGGTCAGGTATACGGTATGTACTTAAAGCCAAGGGGGTTCCCCTATAACTACTTGAGGCCCAAGTACAGACTATATGGCTACATGGACTCTTTGGTGCAGCCCCCGCGCTCCCAACCCCCCGCCCCGCCACGCCGGGGCGCCTGAGTTCTGTTCCTTTTGGGCAGGAGAGAAGTTCCTCTGCTCGCCCATAACGAAAGGATCTGCCTTTTCAAAGTGAAGGGCCCTGTCGGGAATCTGGGCATGTATGAGGATTACAAAAGGGTTGCCGGCGCCCCCACCCAGGATTCTATGGGGATGCTTTGCGGAACTTCCCGTATGACCACGCCGTCAATATGTCCGCACAAAACTGCCCTTGGTGTTATCAGCACTCCCTTGTGCTAAATCAGATGGGCTGTAGTCTAAGCTCTTAGTATCCCCCTTGATAACCCCCAGAATGCTCCCCGATATAATCCCTTATATACCCCACTTGAGGACCTTAGACTGTAGCTCAAATGCAGTGGAGGACCCGAAAATGTACTTCCCAATGCCTCCCCCTAATTCACCCAACAGAACACCGGGGTCCATGCTGGGCGTAGGGTTTTGGGTTTGGGGCTTAGGGTTGCTTAAAGCCTAAACCCTAAACTGTGTCTTAGATCTAGAAGAGGTCTGCACACGGACGGTCAGAACGTGCTTGCTATGACTGAGACACGACTTGGAGTTGTCTTCGCTACAGTTTCTTGGGTTCCCAAGCGTCCATGTATGCATATAGTATATTAGCCTTTAATAATACTTAAAGCCCAAAGAGTTTCCTTTATAGCTACCTTGGGGCCCAAGTATATTATGTACTAGAGTTTAGGTTTTAAGGTTTAAGGACCTGTATACTCCATAGCTACACTGACCCTTTGGGTTCAGAGGCTGAGGCTGCTTAGCCCCGACATTTCAGGATTTAGCGTTTTGGGGTTTGGAGTTTAGAGATGCTTGCTAGAGATTTCAGTGTGCAATTTACCAGTTCCAGTGTGCATTCAGGGACCCTAGGGTTTAGGGTGTGGGAATATAGGGGTTTAGGATTCAGGGTTTAGGGCTTTGGGTTTAGGGATATACCCACTGCCCCTGCCAGCGAACAGTTTTTCACAGGATGAATCCAGCGGGTGGTAGGAAACCACGATGTGAACAGGCTCTAGGTGTTACTGGGTGGTGGCAGTATCCAAGATACACCCATACCTTCAAGTCCCTATAAACCCCCAGCTGCCTTCCCATATATCCCTACATAACTGACACTGCTTAACCCTGTGAAGCCTAACCCGAGACATACCCCTGTCTGCGTCTGCACGGGCGACAGGTGCCGTGGCAAAGCTTCCACGGCGGCAGTTTCGATCGGAACAACCGGAGTCCCAGCTGCAGGCGTGGACAGAATCCGGGACCTAAGCAACACGGGTTGCTGCATCTGTAGTGTGGCGTTTTATAATACCTGTACTAAAGGGCTTCATAGCCGAGTATTTGCTAGCTTTGCCTTTTCTCATCGCTTTTTTGTGGGCAGTTCATATAGAGTTTGTGTGGATATAGAGGAGTTAGAGTAGGGTTACCCTAGGTAGGCGTTCGGGATGAGAAGGTGTAGAGGTGGGTGGGTCTCAAGGGCCTTATGGGCGCCTAGAGCCCCACTTCGAACTGCCTGCCAACGTCCAAACAGAGCTTGGAGTCGTTAGCGCTTGTGTTGACTCCGCTTGCATCTAATTAAGTCACTAAAATCACCTGCCTCGAATACTAAAAACCCCCACCCCCCCGCCCCCCCCCCAATAATAGGGGGCATGGAGGAGGCCATGATCTGCCCTAAACCCTAAACACTACATAATATGGTTGTTTCCATATGGGTGGTTGTCAAAATTATGGTCCCTTTCTGGGTACCCTAAATATTAGGTGCCATATCATAATAGGGATCCAAAAGGGACCGTAATTTTGACAACCACTAATGGCATTTGAGCCCTAAAACCCTATTATTTGGGTCCTTGGATCCCTAAACCCTAAACCCTATATATCCCCCTAGAACCCCTTTAAAGGGACCCTATTATTTAGTTTTGGCAACCACCCATATTCTTTTTTTCATTGCCCTAATGGTTTGTCTGGAAGAAACTCCGCTCCAGAAAGCTCCCTTCCCATGCAATGGCTTTTCTGGGTTGCTGTTAAGGAACTTAAATTAAGTTACCATAATGGGTATATAATTATAGTAAATAATAGGGTTCCCCCAATATAGTAACTTAATTTAAGTTCCTTAACAGCATTCAGTATGGGATTGGCGGAACGAATTCCGGTAGCAGTCCGTGTATAATCCCCCAGCAACCGTCAATCTTTTCAATAAAGCCTACTGTGGCACTTTCTTTAGTAAGGCCCCGCTTTACTCGTACAATAGGGCCTCCACCTAAACCCCAAACCCTTAGGTCGTTCTCAATAAGGGCTCCTCATGTTCTGAGTCATACAGCTCAGATAGGGGTTTTTGAGCCTCGAGCCTTTCAAGCTTCAATGAAAAATAGGATTGAAAACTTGTCCTGTATCATTTTTAGGGGCCCAAATCCAGAACGCATTAAAGACAGTCGTGAAACAATAGGCCGAAACTCTTTATGCGGCAGCCGAAACTCAATAAAGAGAGACTCTGGGCAAGAGTGAGCGCAACATTAAAGACCCTAAACCCTCATTGGCCCATCCCGTGCTTATGGGGTGGCGCTGCTTGTTCTTTGTGCCAGTTTGACCTTTGTGTCGCGTATGGGGTGTTTCCAAGAATCTTCTTATGTTGGCCGCATACACTGCCACATAGGAGGAAAGGAACCCTCTAAACCCTAAAAGCCCTAAAACCTCTAAACCCTATCAACCCTATAAACCCTAAACACTAAACTCTGAACCCCATACCCCAAACCCTAAACCCTATAAACCCTAAACCCTGTATACTGTCTGTGCGAGGTAATCCTGCGTGCTGCCCGCACCTACAAAGATCCCGGCCTGAAGCAAACCGTGGCCCAGCACTCGGTTCAGGTTGTAGGGTTTATAGGATTTAGGGTTTAGGGTTTGTAGAGTTTTTAGGATTTAGGGTTTTTCGAGTTTAGGGCGTTTAGGGTTTAGGGTACTTTGGGTTTATAGGATGTAGTGTTTTTAGGGTTGAGCGTTTATGGCTGGGGGTTTATAGGGTTTAGGGTTTAGGGTTCATGGCTTGGGAAGAGGACTCAGATGGACTTGGGGGTATCACCCCAATAACGGAGAATCGGACAAGAAAAAGGATAATGAAATGGAAGCTGAGCTTATATATGGGTGCTATAGGGTTTACATGTCGTAACCCCAGGCCTTCGAATACGGACCCTATGGCTATCATATTTGACGCGCATACAGAAGAAAGCGACGAGTTGGAGAATCCGTATCTCCTATCTTGAGGCTTAGTGTTTAGGGGGGGAGTATAGCATGACAAACTTGTAGTACCTGCCACATTGGAACTACACCCTGAACCCTAATCCCTAAAACCTACAAGGGTCCTGGAGCAACACCACGCAGTAAGAATGGAGAAGCATTCAACCCCGGACCAATCCTACATGAGGCCCTACACGGCGCCTTGGGGTAAGTAGTCAAGCATTACACAAAAGTGTTGTTTGTGCATTTATGTCAGCAGTTATCCTCGTGTCTAGTATTGGCATTCATGTTATGCACGCCCTAAACCCTAAACCCTAAACCTTAAACCCTAAACCCTAAACCCTAAATCCTAAATCCTAAACCCTAAGCCCTAAACCCTGAACCCTAAACCCTAAATCCCAGCATGTTGCTGCTCGGAGCTGGCTTGCTTTTTCCCCAAATTGAAGGTTTGGGGAGACGACAAGGAATATCTGGAAACCCCCAAGTGCCGGGGAGCATTCCCAAAGGGTCCATGTACCCAATAATTAGGTACTTGGGTTTTGGGGCAAGTGTATGATTATTTGGTACTTGGACTTGGACCCTTAGGGATTAGTATTTGCAATCATTCCCCCTGCCCGCATATAATTTCATGTTCCATGTCTTTGTTTGTTTGCCCTTTCATTTGCATCTCCATTTGTTTCCTGTACCCCTCTTAACTACGATATCTACCTCATGTTGGCCCGGCCCGTTGCTGTTTCTACACCCTAAACCCTAAAGCCATTGCAAGATTCTGTTCTTCAGCTTGCCCGGAAGCCCGTGAAATCCCAAAGGTGCATGGCGGAAAAAGGTGTGAACTCTTGCAATACATGAGCCTCAATTCTCATCGTTTCCTCAACATCTCTTTTGCAGCTATATGCCGTATCCACCCACAAGAAACGGCTACGCAGCACATTGTCAACCATAAATCCACACTTGCAAGCCTGAAGGTCTAAGTCCTAAATCCTAAATACCGTGAACTCTACGCCATTTAGCTTACACCTTGCGCCCGACCTTCTGAACGCTCGAATCCTAAGCACTCATCCTTAACCCTGGATCCCATCTGACAAGTTTCAAAAAATCTTCAGTAGAAAAGAAGAGAATCCGTTTATCATCCCAACATATCCCTGTGAGACGTAAAGCCCAAAATATTGAGCAGTTTCCGGCTGTTCGCTTCCTGGTTTCCTTAATTAGGGTTTAGGGTTGATCTAGGACTCCCTAAACCCCAAACCCTAAACCCTTAACCAACCAGGAACCAAAGTGCATTTAGTCTCTCTTCTCGCGAAGGCCAAAGAGAAATCTATCAGCAACAATTCTATACATTGTACGATCATATCCCGAAAATATGATATGTGGTAGCTTCCATAAAGAGACGGACCCCAATATAGACCCGCATAGTGGACCCCCAAATTTTGGGAAGCCCTAAGCCCTGCATATCTTTCATATCCCTACGATGTCCTTATCAAACACTACTAAAAGCTCTTTGTGACCCTAAGCCCGAAAGCCTAAATCTGCAAGACCCCTGAAGCCCTATCCCTGCTGTATTTTGTTGTAAACCCTAAACCCTAAACCCTAAAACCCTGAACCCTAAACCCTAAACCCTTACGTAAACCTTAAACCCTAAACCCCCTAAACCCTAACCACTAACTCCTAAACCCTAAACCCCACCGAGGCGAGACCAGAGCTTCCTCTCAAGCGCCACGCGAAGGATCTGTACCTTCCCAAGGACAGTTTTGGGGGGTTTAGGGTTTAGACGTTAGGGGTTTAGGGCTTAGGGTTTTAGGGTTTAGGGGTTCAGGGGTTCGTGGTATCAAGCTTAGGGGTTGGGGGCTTGGGGTGTGACAGGCAGTTGTTGGGGTTTGGGGTTTGGATTTTTTGATTGGAAGAAGGGCAGCTCAGCGCGGCCAGGAGACTTGATGGGTTTAGGGTTTAGGGTTTAGGGTTAAGGCTTAGTGGGCCTGAAGTCATGCAGAACTAAGGCCTGGAAGAGAAAAGGTCCAAATCAAGGGTTAGGGTTTAGGGTTTAACATTAAACTCCCTAAACCCTGCTACGTCCTTAGTTTCCAATGCACACGATTGGTGAGAAGAACGCAGATAGCGGCAGGCCAGTTCATTTCAGTAGCTCCAAAGTGGGTAGGGTTTGGGGTTTTAGGGGTTTAGGGTTTAGGGAGCTTTCCCACAAGCCTTACACACCAACCCATAATCAAAGACCTTAAGTTTGTACCCTTCATGTTTGTAGCCCTAGGTTTTGGGCCCCAAATAACAAACCCAAAGGGGGCAAAGGAAAACTCCCTGACATAAGCCTCTGAGTAATTTAAAGCTTACAAGTATGGGCCCCTAATATAGGCCCTTAGGCCTTTTAGGGGGATTTTAGCGACCCGTAGGGGTACATACAGGGTATACAGTAGGTATATATACGGATTTCAGGGTTGAGGCCCCATACAGGGGGCCGTGCTTTCAACCTTAGACAGGTCCGTATGTGAGCACTACCGAGACTAAACACCTTATAGCCGCCCACCTGAGGTTGTAAAACAGCCCCTCCTGAAGCCTCAAAAGTCTTGAACATGTGAAAGGACTCACCAAAACATGGGCCTTCAATGTCTTGGGAAAGCATCAACATGTATCCATGAAGACTATATATATATGTATATATCTCTCTCTCTCTCTCTCCCTCTCTCTCTCTCTCTCTCTCTCTCTGTCTCTCTCTCTCGCTCTCTCTCTCTCTCTCTCTGTCTCTCTCTCTCTCTCTTGTTGGTTCTTAGTAGGGTAAGGGAATAAATCTGGGAATATAATCCTTATACAACCCCTGTAATATATATTTCCGTCTTCCCTACTAAGAACCAGGGATAGATAGATAGATAGATATATATATATACATATATCCCAAATAACCCGTTTTAAACTCCCTTCGACCTGCTCCTTGCTGGTCATTAGTGGGGAATGGAGTAGTGGACCCCGGTAGCAGCCTTGATACAATTGGGTCTAGGGTTTGGGGCTAACCACGACCAAAAAGCAAAGCCTAAACCCTAAGTCCTTGAACCCTGCAGAACCCTATAAACCCCACTTTCCCAGTGGAATAGGCAAGGTTAGCCCGCATAAGTGGGTTGCTGTTCAGGAAGTACATAAAGCTGCCATGACATTGGTACATAGAAAATGATAGGGTTTCCTTATTATAATAACCTAATTCAAGCTCATTAACGGCAACCCAGATGAACCACTACAGAATCACAGTATCCGTTTTATTAGCGTTTTGCTTTTCCGTTAAATTCGAAAAAAACCCTAAACCCTGAACGATATCCAGAATAACCCACCAGTAAGCCTAGGGCTGACTGAGATTGCACAACCCAAGCCTTGAATCCCAAACCCTAAACCTTAAACTTTAATCCCTAAACTCTGAAACCCAACCAATAAAGCGGTTTAGGGTCTAGGGTTAAACCCTGAACCCCAAACATTAGACCCTAAACCCTGATTCCCAGACCCTAAACTCCGCCCCTAAACCTTAAACCCTAAACCCTAAACCCTCAAACCTAAACCCTAAAACCTAAACCCTCAAACCTAAACCCTAAACCCTAAACCTGCGGAGGAGCCGCTACCAGCGCTCCTGCAGATACCTCCAGGAGGAGGAAGATGTCAGGCTCCATGGTGTGGAGTTTAAGGTCCCTTTAAAGGTGGCCACAGGGATTCTACAGGGGGTATATATATATATATGTATATATGTGGGTTAGGGTTTAAGAATTAGGGATTAGGTTTAGAGTGTAGGGTTTGGGTTTTGAATCTTTGGGGTTTGGAGTTTAGAATTTGGCTTTTAGGGTTTTGAGATATTGCTGCTCCATTGATAAGCAATCAACTGGCAAACGAAATACAAGGTTTGGGGTTGTGGGGTTTAGGGTTTAGGTAAGGGGTCTGAGGCTTGAGTCTGAGGGCTAAAGATTTAGTGTTTTAAATCTACTGTTGAGGGTTTTGGGTCGGTTGTCTAGGATTTCAGCTTGAGAGATATAAGCGGATTTGATGCTCTAGATCGGGATTCTCTCAGCGATTCTAGAAACGATGTGGGGATAGTAGCGTTTGTTTTCTTTGTTCGGGTCCCTTTGGATGGTCCACGGATTGCTTTGAGCAACTCACCTACGGATATGTACAGCCAAGAATCCACGTCCAGCATTCGAAGTATTTCATACACCAATAACGTTTCTGAAAAATCCCAGGCCACCCCTACAACGGGCCTGCTCTAAGCCCTAAGCCCTAAACTACGGCTCGTGTGTGCCTCATCGCTATCAAACTCCTCTGCCCCTCCAGAGAAAGTAGATTCGCGGTTAGGGTTTAGGGTTATCCCCGGGGGTGGTTAGAATCACCTTGTAAGGCATTGCATTCCCGATGATCCCTTTTGAAAGGACCTCTAGAGCAACCCCCGTGTACCCTTTCTGACAATGCTTCTCGAAACGAGAGCGAGCTCAAGAAGCTAGAGCTCAGCGTGGCCGAAAGGCACACCCTCGCATCAAGAGTACTTGTACCTGGTGGAGTATCTTGAGCAGACGCCCCATGTCACAGAGAAGGCAGGTCAAGTCCCTCCCCGTGATCTAGAGCGTCGCCTCCAGCAAGGGCCGGATGGGCTGCAGGATGGTCGCTGAATGTAGTTTTGGTAGTTGCTGCGTACTGCTGTAGCGAGCTGTATGCCGTAAGTTGTCAAAGGCGCGCTTGCGCTGTTATGGTCAACTTGTCGCTGCCAGTGGGCGTATTTCCGCTCCAGCTGCTATGTTGAAGTGCATGGCGTTCCCTGGGTCATTACTTTGCGGACACAAGTCCTGAGTAGTGGCCTTCTGACAAGCCGTCATTACGACCCGTCAGAGTGCGAGAGAGAGAGAGAGCTTCTCTGAACCCAAGACCCTCAATTTTCCAGCAGAAGAGCCACACCCAAAACCCCAACTCTCTAAACCGCATCAACCCTAGATTCAAAATCCTGCAAAACCATAAGCCTTTCATCCGAATCTTGAAGCCGAAGATTCCTCTTATAAGCCATACACACCTTATGAACCCTGTAAACCCTAAAGAGCCTTTTCCCTGTCATTTGTTCATTTACTGATTCTCTGCGTAGTCCTGAAACCCCACCTACCCCACGAATCCTATGAACCACCCGATAAGCTCTATAAACTCCAAGTCCGCTTCCAACCTTATAAAGCCTAAGACTTTATCTAAACCTTTCATCCCAAAACTTAATTAAGCTTTGTGAGCCCTACCCTAAACCCAAAACCCTAAGCCCCTAAACTCTATGCTAGAAGCCCTTTCAATAAGTCCTAACAACCCTGTCAGCTTCCACCTGGAGTCTCAGGGGAAGCTTTGTGAGTATGCTTATAACCGCTACAAGCCATGCGATGGTCCCAGTTCTCCTCAGTATTAACCTACTTACCGAGTCCCCCTGGCCTTAACCCCCAAACCCTAAACCTTAAAACCTACCCTGAACCCCAAACCCAAAACCCTGAACCTCAGACCCTTAACCCTAAACCCCTAACCCTAATCCATAAACCGTACCTACTTGCCAAGACCCGTGACCATACAAGCAAAGTTGCAGGCCCTCTGGGCCTTGCCCGGCGGTGGCCGGCGCAGCGCCCAACGCGAGATTCCGAGTCGAGCCTTGGAGGCGGGTTTGGGGTTTGTAGGATTATTAGGGTTTATAGGGTTTAGGGTGCAGGATTCAGGGTCTAGAGTTTACAGTTTAGGGTTCAGGATTTGGGGTTGAGGGTTGGGAGGATTCGGATTTAGGGTGCAGGATTTAGGGCTTTGGGCTTTAAGATTGCTGTTCAGGAATTCGGGCTTAGGATTTGGGTTCGGGTTCGTAATGCTTATGAAATATATACAGGGTTTAGGGTTGATAGGATCCACAAAGGTGCCAGGGTTCATGGGATTTAGGGTGTAGAGCTACGGCAGGTTAAAAAGATTTTGGACCTCACCCTAAACATGAACCCTAAAACCCGACTTATAGGCCAGGTGTTATGGTTTATGGAGTGAGCGATTGGGGGTTTTGGGGTTTCAGGCTTTGTGGACTTCAGCATTTAGGGTTTAGGGTACTGGTGTGAACCTCTATACCAGTAGCCCAGGGCTGTGTACCTAAGATGTTTGTATGATTACCTTGAAGGGTATGACGCGTACAAGCTTACTCTATGCTGCCAGACAGACCAAGTTGTCCCTGCCCTCAGTTGAAGACGCGGACTCCGACTTTGAAGCTGAGGATGATGAGAGCCACTTGTTTCGCTCCGTTGAGCGGCGGGCGCCACTGAGAGCCTTTGTGGAGACCCAGGTGGCACACGGACCAGGCTTTTCCAAATTCTGTGCAGAGGCACAGAAAAGATCCAAGGCTTCAGGTATTACTGTAAGGTACCCTAAACCTTACGCCCCCAAACCCTAAAACCTTAAATCCTGAACGATTGAGGGTTTTGCGATTCAGGGGTTTGAGGTCAAGGTACACGGCTTAGGGGTTCGGGGTTTAAGGTTTAGGGTTTGGGGTTTAGGGTCTGGGGAGTTAAATGCTTAGCCGTTAGGTTCTAACCAGACAGGGTTTGGTTTAGGTCTTCGGCTTCTCCGCCAGAAGTAACTTTGGCGTGTGTGTCTGCTGGGCTTGGCCGGGGAGATGAGTATACCCTTGCCCCCTTTTTGGTGGGGGCATGCAAGTTTGGATTTGGTGTATTTTCACCTGAGGATCCAGACTAGCTACTAGATAGGGTCCCAGGTTTCAAATCCTAGCGGACGCACCACACATCTCCTAAACCCTATAGTCCCCGTTAAGTAGATAGAATATGGCTACGGGTATATTATAAGAATATCCCCATATGGTAGTTTCCCAAAATACCCCTAATTTTGGGAAACCCCCATATAGCCCATACTCTATCTACTTAAGGGCCAGCATATTCCTAGCAAGATCCTTAAGGGCTCAGCTGAAAGGCCGAGGATGGCCTGGGTTTAGGGTGTAGGGTTGAGGGCTTAGGGTTTAGGGTTTAGGGCTTAGGGTTTAGGATTCAGGGTTTAGGGCTTAAGTATTGCCATGTTCTCCGTACCATGATACTGCATCCACAAGATCCATGGACCAATGGTGATCATGATGCATGTTCTTGCTAGCGTAATGGTTTATGTTGTTCCTAGCAAGGGTTTTCTTGCATCATTCCAGAAGCTCTTGGATAAGATTAGGCTTTCGGCCTAAAAGGTTAGAGTTTAGGGTTGAGGGGTTGTCGTTGCAAAGGCACTGGGAAGTCAGCGGCCATCTGACCATTAGTTAAAACAGCACGTACGGTTGGAGTATGATATGAGCTATAGTCCAAACTCCTCCAAGGGCGGATTTTATAGTGGACTACTATAGCTGTTATTAAGGGGATACTAGGACTGCAGACTATAGACATGAAGGTTATGTTATGCTTGCTAGGTGACATCAAAAGGTGCCCTGCGGTGTTGGAACGTCTTTGTCACTTGAAGGGGTGTGGGGGTTAAGGGTTTAGGGTGCAGGTTCAGGGAATATTGGGTTTTTGGGTGTAGGGTGTAGGGAATATTAGGGCTTCAGGTTGTTCACTTTGGAGTTGTTTTTCCACAGGCATCCCGAAATATTCCTCCGCGCTTGTCCCGCGCAGCCTTGGAAGTAACACCCAACTTCGCGCCGCGACCCTAATTCTCATCATCATTCCAGCCCAACTAACCTGGAAGGACAGCAGTCTATGTAGGCATCGTTTCAGGTTCTATCAGTTTGCTGGAGGGGTTTGTATCTCAGAAATCCCATATCTGAGTGCAGTCGGACCCTAAACCCTAAACACCCTTAACCGTGAACCCTACAATAAACCCTGAACCCCGCACCCTCAGACCTAAAAACCCCAAGCCGTGAACCCTAAATGCTCAACTTGAAAACCCGTAGACATGGAGCCTGAAACTTGAGCCCCTAGAAGCATATCCTCTCGGCATAAGGCCCTTATCTGTAAACCCTAACCCCTAAACACACAAAACAAGAGCCCAGAGACTTCCTTCCGTTAGGTGAAGTACAGCTAGTGTTTAGGGTTTAGGGATATGCAGAGCGCTTCGGGGTCTAGGGATTTGTGTGCTTAGGGTTTCTGGAGTTGGGGATTTATGGAGTTTTTGCATATTCCTCCGGAATTTTCAAGTCGGCTACACACATACAGATCCAACATAGGTTGCAGCAGCGGCAATGGCAAGAGTGCGGCCGGCAAGTTTGTGCTTATTGTTAAGAGGCTCAGGGCTGAATCTTCGACAGGCTAGCAGGGGGTCAGACGTGAGCTGTCCTTCCAAAAGGGTACATATGACTGTATAGTATATACTTGGGCCCTACAGTACTTGTATGGGAACCCCTTTGGGCCCTAAGTATATACTATACAGCTACATGGGCCCCTTAGGCTTCTGAATGAAGATTGAAACGATGGCAATCCCGATTCTAGACCTGCTTCCAACGAGCCCTAACGCTCCACGTAACAATCCGCTACTTGGAGGGGCAGGGGACTTAGTAATTATCAGCCCTATGAGCCAAATGATGACCCATCCCTGCAGTAAGTCCGCTACAGTGCCTTTGGAGGGGTGAAACTACTGATCTCCAGTGGAAATGTAGCCACGCACATCATGAGAAGGGACCGTGCAGGAAATTTGCAAAATGTCCTAAACCCGAAACCAACAGAATCCTGAATGGGGACCCCTATGGTCAGATATACGCCTAAGATCCCTGCAGGCACCGCTGTTTTAAACACGTTCCAAAACCCTGAACTTGATGTACCCCCTAAAAAGGGTTTAGGGTTTAGAAGCACCCATGTTTAAACCCTAAGCCCCTAAACCCTAAACCCTAAGCCCGAAACCCTAAATCGCTTGCGTTGCATGGGCTCAGCTTGCTGGCAAAGCCACCCTACCTGACAATCAGGGGGCACCATGGTTTCTTGGCTCTCTCTAAGGGTCCAAGGACCCAAATAGTGGGGTTCCTTTAAGCAGGATATAGGGTAATTTGTAGGGATGTGAAGGGATAATATAGTGCTAAGGGTCCCAGGACATCAGGGGTATAAGTCCCAAATACCATTCAGATTGTAGTATTCGGGCGCTAAAGCTCCATGATTCGAGTCCTTGGACCCCAAGTGTTCATGTAAGTTTGTTGTTTGGGTGTGTACGGTTTAGGGTTCAGCTCCTCCACAGTAGCGACGATTCTTCGATTTGTTGGGGTCCTAGATGCCTTACGAGGCTACGAGTGGGTTGACAGGGAATACGGAAGGGCTGGCACTGTGTGGCAGGGTCGTTTGGGATTCTGTACTGACCATGAGCAGCTGGATTTTCAATTTAAAGCTTTGTCGGAGATATGAAGGATTTCTGTAAGAAACATGTGACCTCCTGCCGCGAGTTCCGTAGGTTTGGCTCTTGGGGGCTTATGTGAATAAGTGTTCCATGGTGTTCTGGCAAATTTTCTGGGGACTCGGCACTTACTGAAACGGCTGCTATAGCACCCACTTTTGGCATGAATCCTGCACTTGCAATCCAACCTTTGAGGTTGATCGAGCTAGATGTGGACAGGGGGTAGTCCCAAAACAAGGGTTCCCTTACTTCTTGGACCCCTAAATCCTAAACCCCATAACCAAGATTATAGCATTTGGGGTCTATAGTTGGGGTCCCCCTATCCATGGAAACCAGGCCTACCCTTACTGGTCCATGACGGCGACGTTTTGGAGCCTCATGACCCTACATCCCACCCTACCCACCCAAAGGATCCTGAGTACCTATATGGGCTACAGTCTAAACTCCTTAAAGGGTTCTGAGGGGATTATATAGGGAGCTACTATAGGGGTGATGAAGGGATACTAGGAGTTTAGACTATAGCTCATATGGTTTGAAATAGGGTTTATATACTAGCAATTAGGAAGTTTTGTTTAGCTTAGTATCCCTGCATAGGTACTTGAGGTCCTTTGGGCCGGAGGCCCATACCGTTTACACTTGCTGTCGTGATCCTAAACCCTAAGCCCGAGACCCTAATCCTTAAATTCTTTTACCTAATCCCCAAACCCTAAACCCAAATCCCTACATCCAAAGCCCAAATCCCTGAACCCTAATGCATAAACCGTGGCAGTCAGGGTGTAGTTTTCTGGCTATGGAGTATCCTTGCAGCAAAATCCAAGGCACGCGAGAAAACTACGCCTTGCACGAAACCTTTGATCTAGGGTTTAGGGTTCAGGGTTTAGGGTACTATATCCTAAACTCCTTACAAGGGGGTATATAGGGGAGTATTGTAGGGTTATTCAGGGAACATTAGGAGTTACTACGGCTGCTTTCCTGAACCCTAAGCCTTCAGCCCTTAATCCTAAACTTCTAGACAACTAAACCCCCTTGCGTAATTCCAAATCCCTATAACCCCTAATCCGTAAGCCCCAATCCCTATACCCTAATCCCAAAACCCTAAACCCTAAACCCTAAACCTTCAAGGCTCGCGCCAGCAGCGTTGCATGCCTTCTGACCTGGACCCTGGGTGCCCTGGCCCAGGTTGAAGTCAGGTTGAACCTTGGCATTTTAGGGTTGGGGAATTTAGGGGTTTAGGTTTTAGGGATTAGGGATTAGAGTTTAGGGATTGGGGAATTTAGGGTTTACGTTTTAGGGATTAGGGATTAGAGTTTAGGGGTCGGGGTTTAGGGTTTAGGGATTAGGGTCTAGGACCTAGGATTTAGGGGTTAGAGTTTATGGGTTCGGGGGGCTGTTGGGGTGTGCCTGGAGGTTCGTGCGACTTAGCAACTACTTCTAGGTCACCTTACTCATTACCCTCGCGAACGGCCTTGTAGGGACTACAATAGCCCAAATAGACAGAATGTAAAAATGAGCAGGCTTCCAACTCCAGTTATAAACCAGCCGCGCGCGTCGGACGGCAGCATCATCAGCAAAATTGGACACCATTTTGGAGAAGTGCATAAATCGGTGGCAAGTGTTTTTTTTGGGCGAATTTCTGGAGTTTGAAGATGGTTTGTTGCGCCCCAGCAGACCCTGATCCGAAAACACACACACACACATAATAAAACCAGTCGCGGTTTAGGGTTTAGGGTGTAGGGTTTAGGTGCGTGTGAACGTCTAGCCGATGGCGTGGAAGTGGGCTCAGATGGCTTTCTCGGACGTGGGAAGTTCCAGCAAAGCGCACCCGGCTCGCGAAAAGGAAGGTCTCCGCCTCCTCAGACCATCCAACACGCCCCCAAAGGTCGGCGGATATTTGAGGGCTTGGCAGGTCCAACAGTCAGGGAAAGTGGCCCTGAACCCACCCAAAAAATCAAGGAAAGCTGGCTTTAAAGCCTGAACCTCAGCAATCAATGATGGGCTCCGCCACCACCCCACCTATTTCACCTCCCTAGGTCCCCCCTAGTTATCCTTAGATAACCGTAGTAGGGGCGAACCAGGGGGGGTTGCATAGGGAGTGTGAGGTAGTAGGGGAACCTTGCCATAAATCAAGGAAAGTCGGCATGGAGCGGGAAGTCGCCTCCAACACTGGAGTCTACGTGGCAGGCAGCTTTCGCTAACCCTGAAACCTACACATCAGGTGGAGCCCCCACCTTAGAATAGTAATCAGTGACTCTAGGGGATCATGGTGAGTATATTAGGACACTCCATAGTATTCCTAGTATACTACTATCGTAGTTTCCCAACATAGAGGAGCCCGATATAGACACTAATATATTGTGATCCTTATTACAGAACCCCCAAAAAGGTACCCCTAAGTTTGGGAAACTTCCCTACATTACAGGGTGGGAGTCCACCTAAGCTGTATCCTTCTACGTGGTAGGCAGCTTTCAAGACTGGCAGCCCAACGCCACCCAGCTGATGGACGCTCATGGCCAAGGTGGCTATGAAGCAACAGTGGTTAAAGGGTACTAAATGGGTTTGGGGTTGAGGGTTTAGGGTTTTGGGAATAGGGTGATATATAAGGGTATGAAGGGGAACAATGGAGCATCCAATGGAAATTGGCATGGGAATTGGTTTCGCATAGAGGTCTGTCGGGGTGCAGAATTACCAACATGATGCTTCTAGATTCCTCGTACACTTATGGTGCAGGGTACCTCAAATAGGGTTCTACACAAGATTGGTAATCATGCGCGCCCCTGTATTAGAAAGGCACGAATAATCATCAACGCACATGAAGAGAAAACGAGTGTTAGCAGCCAAATCGCACGTGCACTACCACGAACCGCCTGCCAGGACAGCACAGTGAGTTGAAACAGAACCCGCAGTATCCGTAAGCATTGAGATTATGCACGTAAAGAAAAGAATTGGGACGTACAGCAGCTGGACAATACTTGAAGACAGGTAATAGGACTGATTTACATACAAGGCGTAGTTATTATGGTAGTCGTGGCGAAGGCATCTATGAAGTGGTGTTGAACCTCAGCGCCGGCTTCCACGAGTTCAAGTTCATCAACAGCAATACCTGGGAGAATGTCGAGGAAGTGCCGTTTGGATGCAGCGAGCAGCAATCGGGGCACTTCAATCGCTACCTTTCCATACCAGATGGTGCGACTTCATTTGAGTATCACGTTTGCTTCAATGCCTGCGAGCCTTGCAACCAATTGCCTCCTTGCAAGCTCTTCACATGTCCAAGCTGGATGCTTCACCGGCCAGAAGCACTGGATCTCATCGCTACAACCACAGCAGAGTGCTGTGTGGATGGCTCCTCCAACTTGATGGACGTCGTGATCAGGAGTGCCGGCTATTCCGATGGGAACGAGGCAGAAGTGTCTTAGAATTTTGGGTGCCCTTAGCATTCTTGCAAACAGAGGTGCAATAGGATCTCAAGTTTGAGATGTGCAACGCGAGGCAATAACAATGCCCCTCAACCCTGAAACTAATTTCAGCCAAGGCTTGGGACGTACTATACGGTTACTGCACAAGCATTATGGGGACCTAATTATGCGGGTTTCTGCTGACGACTTATAGCTGGGCGGAAACGCTACTTACCTTAAGGGTCCAAGGACTCAGAGAATAGGGTTTTAGGGCCAAGTATAATGGTTTTTAGGCCCTAAAGCCCTATTATTTGGGTCCTTGGACCCTTAGGGTCTACTTATAATCCCCCCTGAAAGGCCTCCTCAGTCAGGATTGGGTTCCAGTCCAGCTGTACTGAATCCCATGGACTTCTAAGCAACCCGCTTTAGGGTTTAGGGGTTATAGGGACTCCCACAGAAGTCTTATTTTTTTTGACAACAGATGTAGCTTGAACCCCTCCAAGTGTGTGGACCTGTAATTACTGCCACCAGTCAATTAACGGTTGGATAACACTTGCAATATAGTTATATACACACAAATAAATATATATATATATAGAAAGAAATAGATAGATAGATAGATAGAGCCCTTAATATGACCCCTATTGTAGACTGTTAATGAGTAGGGAGACCCTAAACCCTGAATCCAATGTATAGACACCTTCAGGCATCCTTTTGGCTCAAAGGAAATCGGCTTCACTCGACGAGCGCGCGCGGTCTGACCGCAGTGATCCTTGCAGCTGGGCCTTTGGTTTAAGATTTGTAGGATTTGGGGTCATAGGTTTAGGGATCAGGGTTGGGGTCATTGGTTTAAGGGTCTTTATGGATTAGGATCTTAGGTTTAAGGTCTTTAGGATTTGGGGTCATGGGTTTGGATTTTCTCAGGGTGTAGGGTCCTTGGTTTAAGGTTTTGACGGTTTAGGGTCATTTCATGGGTTCGGGTTTTGTTCACGGGTTAGGGTCAATAGTTAATGGCTTACATTTTTTGCCATGGGGTGCTGGGATTTGTGTTTCTGAATTGGGTTCAGTGTTTCTAAGGGATAACGTCATACTACATGAGAATACTGTACAAGAAGCGGGCATCATCCCCCAACCGAATATGCAACCCGAAAAGGACCCTACAAAGGCTACTGTTTTTCTAAACAAGGGTTGTGTGAGCAGAATTGACAGAATTTGAAAGCAAAGATATTGTAGCCCATGATACAGAACAAGCTTGTCCCCTCCTTTTGGTATAATTAGTGCCTTAAATGGGAACAGAATTTTACTTGGTTCGTTCAGCACCCCGGGCAGCAAATCCTAAACCCACCAACCTCCCTAACCCCCTCTATATAAAGCCTCCAACCTACACCCAAACCCTTAACCCTCTAAACGCCAAACCCTAAACCTCAAACCCTAAACGCCAAACATCAAGCGCGAAGCCCTAACCCTAAGCCCTACACATCCTAAGCCCGCCAAGCCCCTAGACCGTAAACCTTGGTAGTCCTGTTGCACTTTTGGCCAGAGCTTCTGCCAAGGCTGTGGATGGCGAGGCGGATTTCTTGTCAAAACAAGGTTTAGGGTGCATTCCTTGTCAAAAAACTAGGTGCTGTTCTTGGAGGGTTTGGAGTTTAGATTTTGTGGTTTAGAGTTTGGGTGTAAGATCCTTATAGGTTTCTGAAGGACGGTGGCCGACTATGGCTTTTTCATTAGAGCTTGTCAAGGATCATTTCGAGAAACTTTTCTATAAGGTGGAAAACTAAACCCTAAACCTTGAACCCCTAAACCCTAAACCCTAAACCCTTGAACCCTAAAACAGCCAGGTGGTGGGGGCTCCCAAGACTTTCGACACCAACCAGGGATCGACGGAGCCCTTCGTCCGGCTCACAGTAAAGCTTGTTTAGGGTTTAACAGGGTTTAGGGTTTAGGGTTCATTCTAACCGCTAGCTAGCGTAACCAACTACTTTAGGGTTTAAGGTTTAGGGGGACCAATGTACCAATAGAAAATGGCATTGCAGCTCACATTTTCATATCTTTACGTACCATTTTTCAAAGGGCCTGAGGAAACCTCAATTAGAATTTGGTTTGTAGCCCCAAGCCCCAAGCCCTGAACCCACCCTGAAACTCCAAGTGAGCTATAGTCTGAATTCTTCCAAGGGGGGTGATATGGGGGAGCGCATAGGGTACTATTATTAAGGGGATACAAGGAGTTAGACTATAGCTCCTAAACCCGAAACCCGAAACCCTAAGCCCGAAAGCCTAAAGCCTAAGCCCTAAAGCCTAAAGCCTAAACCCTAAACCCTAAACCCTAAAGCAAGTATGCCATAAGCATGGAGGTTCGAAGCCTTTTTGGAGGCCCTGGCCAGCAGCTTATGCGGGTTTCCAAGGGTTCGGGGTCTGGGGGGAAAAGGTTAGAGGGTTCTGGCGTGTTAGCGTTTAGAGTTTTGGGTTTGGGGGTTGTGGGTTTACCCTAAACCCTAAACCCTTAATTGGGGTTTAGGGTTTAGGGAAGTCTGTAGGCTCTGAGCCCCAGAGCCCTCAGCCCCGACAAACAAGAACTAGGACCATTCTTCAGCCTGAGCCGCTTCTGAAACAGTGTAGGTGATACTCAAACCCTAAAAAGAATATGAGATCCTACCCTAGAGCTCCAGTTACTTAAATAATGCTATATACCCTATAGTTACATAGCCCCGTAGCCCACTATTTAGGTAACTAGGAGCCCTAGGCTAGATGATTGATGTAAAAAAGTATCCCGAAAATGAGCCAATTTTGCGGCAGAATAGGCAACCATCATTTTTATTCGAGGGTTGACCGGGGTGAATTTGGAGGACCTGGCAAGCAACACCACCATCCTGCTGGCAGTTTCAGATGAGGCGTCCTCAGGACTTTCAGAGACGGCCAAGGCCTCGATCCTACTTATTTAGACCCGTGATTAATAACCCCCCCCCCCTTTAAGGGCCTTAATATAGGGATCCCCATTATAATCCCTGTTAAGGGGAGGGGGTTTATTAATCAGGGGTCTACACCAGGGTGTAGGGCTTAGGGGTTGGGAGTTGTTCTTGCAGGGCAGTATCTTTAGACGTGCACTGGGTACTAGACATAGTGCCTCGGTTCTACACCATATTCGGGGATGAGCCTAAGGCACTTGGGTGTTTATGATGTGCTCGGCTGGATGCTGCTTCAGGGTTTGCAGTGGATTGCACCCCAAACCCTAAAATCCCAAAAACCTTAATCCTTAGAACACATAGCCCCTAATTACAAGTCCAAGCTTTGTAAAAGCCGAGCCTGCAACGTCTGCTTGGGAGGTTTCAGAAGCTAGGGACCCCTTTTGGGGGATCTCCGTGATAAGGAGTATACTATATGAGCAGCCGCAGCTATTTATGTAAGACAGTAGAAGGCTAGGCATTTTTGCATTTGGATTCAGCGTTCCTCTGGGAACTGGATTGAACGAGATAAGCCACAGTTTCTTGTGCAATAAGAGCCCAGCACATGTTCCAACATGGCGAACGAGATCAGGTGGTTCTGTCAAGGTACAATACAAGATTATAAATAGAAGGCGCACGAGATGGGGGTCGTGGATTAAAGATGCCGCATAAGGCCCAGGTAATAAACAAAAGCCGGCGCTCATATGGGGATATATATGTATATATTTATTTATCTACTTATTTAATGTCTCACTATTGATGGAAACACCCCCTTTAGACTCTAGTCCTCCTCACCCAGAACCCTTCAACGCTTGACTTCCAAACTAGGCCCCGCAGAAAGGCACCAAATTCCTAAGTCCTCAGCTCTATAAGCCTGTGATACCGCAATTGCTGCGACCTCGCCACACCACATGGTGGTGAATATCTTCCCTCAACATGAAAAGCCTCCAAACCTATAGAACAGACGTTTATATGTAATTTACATATGCTGGAAGACGTGTTCAGATGTTCGTTCGAGTATAGAGACGCGCTGAATAACAGCGGGGTGCGATGGATATGGATGGTTTAGGGTTGGGGGGGTTAGGGTTAAGAGTTTAGGGGATTATGTCAGAAGCTTCTCATCTTAGATCGTGCAGTGTTCCAACTTGACCAGTAGAAGGCCTGGATATACTGCGCATGTAGTAGGACTCTGCCACATTCACCTGTTCTTCGTGGTCGTCTCTAGTATTGAGTTGGAAAATAACTGAAACCTGAAACCCAAAACCTTGAACCTTAAAACACGAAACCCTGAACCCCACAAGCCCAGCCCTCAGTCGTAATTCCCGAGACCTTGAGCCCTGTACCCTTGAACATTGAACCCTCAACCCCAAACCCAAAACCCTTAAACCCCAAACCTAAAACCCTTAAACCCTAAACCCCAAACCTAAAACCCCTAAACCCTAAACCCAAAACCCTAAACCCTAAACCTCCCTGAAACGCTCAACTCCGATTCCAAAACCTTCGAAGGCCTTGATCCAAACTTGCGGCGGACAGCAGATTCTGCGCTG
>CAJNIZ010004210.1:4349-20928 GCA_905231905.1 Symbiodinium pilosum
AACCGCGCGGTTACACCAGGCTGGAGGGAAGAACCAGGAAGGAAGGGAATCCAGTTCTCTTGCATGTGCTTAGGAGTAAATTGCAGTTTTTGAGGTGGCGGAAGTGGAATACAGGTCTCAACCCTAAACCCTAAACCCTAAGCAAGGAAGATATGTATGCGATCCACTCTTCGCCTTCAGTACAGGCTCAAAGGCTAAAATCCCAACCCCCTCAACTTCTCACCCTTAGACCTTATGCCCTTCAACCCTGAACCTCATCCCTAAAGCCCAAACCCTTCATTCTGATAACCCTACACCCTCAGCTCCAAACCATCAGCCCTAAACCCTCAACCCTAAACCTCGGAGGATTACGAAGCCCCAGAAAACCCAAGCGCAGTTGCAACAACTTATCGCCTCGGAGCTTTCATGGCTTAATCCTCTTGCCCAGGGGTTCAGGTTTAGGGCTTAGGGTTTAGGGTTTAGGGCTTAGGGTTAAAGGTTTAGGGCTTGGGGTTTAGGGTTTAGGGCTTAGGGTTAAAGGTTTAGGGCTTAGGGTTAGGGCTGGGTAGGCCCCTGGGATATTTAATATTTTCCCTAATGGCTTTCATAGGCGACCCTTGAGGGGCCAACCCAGAGGGTTTAGGGTTCGCGGCTTAGGCTTGGGGGTTTGCAAAAGGGGCCCCGAGGTTAGGGTTGAGGTTTCAAGGTTCAGGGAACGGAGGAGAGGAGGTAGGTTTTCAGGATTCAGGGTGGTAGTGAACAGACCTTACTACCCCCTCACAGGATACATGTGTATACTGTATATATATATATATTCACATATACTTGCATATATTATATAAATATACATACATACATACATACATACATGTGTATAACTTTATACATATATCTATCTTCGCACCTCATGCTTTCCGGGCAATATCATTATCAGGGGGTGGACCTGGACGAGGTTTCATTCAAGGGGGCGGAACATGCAAGCCAGGGAGTTGAAGGCACCCTCAGCCTCAACTGAGGGTTTAGGGTTTAGGGTTTGGGGTTTAGGGTTTAGGGGTTAGGGTTTAGGGCTTAGGGTTCAGGGTTTAGGGGTTTAAGGTTTAGGGTTTAGGAGACCCCTGATTCATAAGCCCCCTCCCCTTAATAGGGATTAGAAAAGGGATCCTATTAGGCCCTTAAAAGGAGAGGGTTATTAATCATGGCTCTACATTAGGGTTTTGCCTTGTTCTGCAATGGTTTCCGACTGCAAGAACGTGCGCATCAGTTCATCGAGCCTGGAGCCCAGCTTGAGGATCTCAGTGGCCTAAAAAGTTCCGACATGCAGGAGGCAGCTGTTCAGAAGATGGAGTCCCGAGCAACGGAAGCCAAACTCGAATCCGACCTGTGGCAGACCCGTTGCGCCCGCTACCTTGGTCTTCACGATGGGGGACCTATGTGAGCTATAATCTAAACTCCCGATACGGGGGTTATATAGGGGATTATGTAGGGGACTACTATAGGGCTTATACAGGGGGGATGCTAGGAGCTCAGACTATGGCTTATGTGGGGTTGCGGCGGGCTTCTCAGGCCGTCCTCGAACACCGCTTTCACAGGCATGTTGGAAAGAGCCACGATTCAGGTCTCGAGCGAACGATTATGTCCACTGGTGATGAGACCCTCAGACTCAGCTGCCATGGAGCACGGTGCCAAGAGGATGATATAGGGTTTAGAGTGTATGGTTTAGGGGCTATAGTTTCAAAGGGGGTTATATAGTGGATTGGGTTTATGGTTTAGGGGCCATAGTCAAAGCTTCTTAAAGGGGGTTTCTATAAGGAATTATAAAGGGTTCAGGGTTTACCTAAGGGGGTCATGTAGGGGTCCATATCGGGTTTAGGGTCTAAGAATCAGGTGGGTTTTATAGGGTTTTGTTTAGGGGTTAGGGTTCGTGGTTTAGGGGTCATAGTCTGAACTCCTTACAAAGAGGTTTATACAAGGGATTATATAGGGTTCAGGGTGTACGATTCAGGTTTGTAATCTAAAAGCTCCGTAAAAGCGGTGTATATTTAGCGGCTATAGTCTAAACCCCTTGAAGGAGGGTTATATAGGAGATTTTACAGGGTTTCGGGTGTAGGTAGTCTGAACACCCTAACGGGGGATCATACAGGGGGTTATATAAGGTTTAGGGTTTAACAGCTTTAGTCTAAACTCCGTAAAGGGGGCTATATAGGGAACTATATAGGCTTTACGATTTAGGTTTGTAGTCTAAACACCTTAAAGGGGGTCATATAGGGAATCATATGGGGTTGAGGATCTAGGGACCAGGGGTGACAGTCTAAACTCCTTAATGGTGGGCTTTACAGGAGGTTATATAGGGTTTAGGGTTTTGGTTTCCGAGGCTGTAGTTTAAACTCCTTAACAGGGGGTTATATAGGGGATTGTCTAGGGGTTGTTAAGGGGGATAGTGGGCGTTTAGACTATAGCTCACATTACCTGTTATACTAGTCCCTATGCCCGGCATTCCGCGATTTTTAAAGACCACCAATACTACAAGGTTCCTGAAAATATTTGTTAATGTCTGTTACCAACAATCCTAATATTTAGCTGAAATTAGAATGTCTACTGGGCTTCCAAATCCCTTAGAGAATAAGCCTCGCAGAATGAGGAGAAATCCAGCAGAGAAAAGGGAAGCAGGGAGAGGATGCAGCCTCCAAAGAAGCCGGCGCCTCTTTGTCTTAGCAGGGAAGGTGTCTAGGAAAACTTGGAACTAGGGTTTAGGGTAAGTACCCCAATACGAGAGAACCAAATGAAAAAGATTATGGCCACCGAAATGGAAGCTGAGATCATGTAGCGATTTATCGGGTTTTGGGCTAAGCAGTGATTGGGTTGAAGAGGGTTAGGGTTGGCATATAGGGCCATGGCGGCCTTGAGATTCAAAGTTTCCGAGAATCAAGGGCTTGGGGAAAGGGAGTTTCCAGCCCTGTGTCTAGCCAGCAGGATGGGCCATTAAACCTTAGAGTTTAGGGTTTAGGGTTTTAAGATCTTAAGGGTACCCTATAGCCCATAGTGGTACCCTAAACCCTCAACCCTAAATCGGGTGCAGCGGGTAGCATCAAGCAGCATACGACTCACACCCGCATACTGTTCCCATCAGTGTCCAATGCTATGGGACACCCATGAGCCCAGTCACCCAGTCATTCAAAAAACTTTGACGATAGCCTGCAGTTTTCCAGTTGGCCTGCCGTTTCTGGGTTTGCATGCTGCAGCTGCTGCAGCAACGGAAGGTACCCTGAACAGTCGCCAATATATTGCGGTCCCAGATTTCGTGTATCATTACGGTATAGTGGTACCTCACATAGAATTCAAAAATATGTTGGTAATCATTCCCCCGCAGCACACGATGGAGCGAGAATGTTCATCAATGCTTGCTGCCCCTCCACTTCGGGGTTTCCTAGTGCGTGGAGCCTGGATGGAGAAGTCTAAGTTGATGCTACACACACGACACCTTGCCATCTACTGGGCAAATTAAGACGACCTTACGTATAGTCCTGGGATACCTGGCGGCCACACGAACCTTGGGGCATGATTATCCGATTTTTGGGGTTTCCTCGCGGCAGCCGTTAAACAACCAACATGCGAAGCAGAGCTTTTTACGCTGGTGTCTTCAGCAAATCTGGGCGACAGCTGCCTAGGCCTAGCGCGGGAATTTCAGTGTAAGCAGAGGCCTCGCCGTGTGGCTCGAAACGACAATGCATCAGCCGTGCTGTTGGCCAGTGCTGCCCAACGTGGAAGACGAATCCTTGCTTACGTTGCAGATGAAGGAACCGTAAACGTAAGCACACGCACATCCTCAACGGGTGTGCCGCAGTTGGGAGCCCATGTCGGAGTTCAATTTATTTCAGACACGACTGAAGGTTTTGCAGTGTCTCTGCTAGTGTTCTAGCGTCCCATTGCGTTGCCGTGCATTCTTGGGGCCAAGTGAAGAAGCTGCTTCAGTGTTCGCAGATGTGGTGCGTCTCTTAGTGATCTCAAAACCTCCGGGTCTAGGGTTTAGGGTTTAGGGTTCACCCCAACTAACTGGGTTGCAGTTAAGTTACCATGCTATGGGTATATAGTAAACAATAGGGCTTCCCTAGTATAGTAACTTAATGTAAGTTCCTTAACAGCAACCCTGCGAAGTGGGAACTATTTCAACCATTTTCCCATCTTTGCATATGGGCATTGCCCAAAACAATCTCTGTAAAATCCGTAGTAGGGACCCTCCACAATCTTCGTCTGATAGCTTACACCTCTTGAAGGGCTGTAGGTTCTAGACCTTAAGCAAAAAGCAGGGCCTTTGCATAGACATGGCCTTCATCAAGGGTTGGGTGGGCCCGGCTTAAATAGAACCACCATACAACATGTAGCCGAATAGCAGACAACAACCCAGATTGCTACCGAGAAAGAGTCGTAGCCGTGACACAAGCGTACCAAGCAAGGTCCCAAATTACCTAGTTTTGAAGTCCCACGTCTACAGCCGTACCTACAACTATAAACCCTCACCCTGAATCCTAAACCCCAAACTTCCGAAGCTCAAAAACTCCAAACCCTGTGCTCAAAGCCGTACTTGAGAAGGCTCTGAAAACGTAGTAGGCAGGTGAGCTATAGTCTAAACTAATGCCCGCCAGAATACTCCCCTTTAAAATCCCCTACATAACCCCTTTAAGGAGTTTAGACTACAGCGCAATTGGTAAATGTGGTTACGAGTTAGCTTGATTATAACTCCCCCTTTAACAACCTACAGCCTACTTCTCTATGAGCCCTAAGCCCTTAAACCCGTAAACCCTAAAACCCAAACCCCTAGCACCTAAACCCTGAAGCCTGAACCCTGACCCCTGGTAACTCCAAAGCCACCAGCAGGCTTAAAAGCAAGGATCCGCAGTGGAAGAGGAAAATTCCATGGGGCGTAGGGTTTAAGGTTTAGGGCCTCTGCCTTTAGAAATTACTTTTTGTTTTATTGTAGCATAATCCCTAGGAACTGTCAAGCTCTTTGTTTCGTATAGATCTAAGGGGATTACAGCAATCGAGGCTTCGTAGAGTGCATTTTGGATAAAGGTTCGGGTTTGAGGCTATCGGATTTTTTGTTTTGTTGTGTGGGGGGAGGCGTAGGGAAGCAATTCTAAAACACCTTGGGAGCTAGTTCTTGGAAGTTGGGGTCCTGTTAGGGAGACCTTGCAATACCGGCAGAGGCATGTTGTGGTATGTGAGGGAGATATTTAGTATTTTGGGTAAACATGGCATTCGATGCCCTACACCTTAAGCCCCTAAACCCCTAAACTTTGAGGGCTCAGGGACGAGAATTTGTGAACGTTCGTTCCCAAAAACATGGCAGGGTAATTCTGCCAGACCGGTTCCCTATCATCAGGTGAGCTGTAGTCTAAACTCCTTGAAAGGGGTTATACACAGGATTATATGGGGTTCCTATCTATAGGGCCTATAAAGGGGGATACTAGGAGTTTAGACTACAGCTCAGATGATATGCTTCAAGGCTAGGTGGGCTCAGTAAGACCCTGGGGTACTTCTTAGTCCCCAAGCATAAGTTGGGTTACAGGTCAAATGGAGAAAGGGTTGACCTAGGCCTAAACCATTGAGGCGTGGGGCTTGGGATACTTGCTCAGTCCCTGGGCTTCCAAGTAAGCCAGGTTCAATTTTACTTCCCGTCATCCCTGTGCAACCCCGATATACATACCCTATTACAATTTAGTAGTTTTCATTTCTTTTCCATTATCTCTATATTCCAGAAACCCTAAACAAGTACCCCACTATGGCACAGGGCTTAGGTTTGGGGCTTGGGGCCGGCATAGCTTATCAATGCGCTTGTTTCTCAACTGGCAGCATCCGGAAAGTTGTTTGAAGTACTAGTTTTTTTCCCAGAATTCAGATCAAAGGGCCCCTACGGGATTTGGTAGTTACCATGAATAAGGGAACCCCAATATAGGCACCCAGAAATTGCCATATTTTTTGTTGGCATCCCCCATTTTTCTGTTAGGCTGCACCCTGCCAAGCCTTTTAAGACCTTCACCCTAAACCCTAAACCCTAAACCGTAAACCCCTAAACCCTAAACCTGCATAACTTTCCGACGAAGGACCTTATGAAACCCGCTTAGTATCAATTGCTATCGATTGCTGACCTTAAGTTAGGAGCTCGAGACCCTAAGCCCTAAAACCCTAGGGTTTAGGGTTTAGGGTTTGGGGTTTAGGGTTTCGGGTTTAGGGTTTAGGGTCTAAATTCTAAGCCCCAAAATCCTAAACCCTAAGCAGGAAGAATGGCGACGATGCGGAAGCTGAGTCAGTGGCCAAGTTGGGGCTGGCCTGCTTCAATGGACGTCTCTCCATACAGGTTTTAGGGTTTAGGGTTTAGGGTTGAGGGCTTCTCCTAGGCATCCTACGAATATGCAGGGATTATACTTGGAGGCCCATGGAACTTAGTAATTACTTATGACTGGGTTTATAACCCTACTTATAATCCCCCTAAATGGGCTTATAGGGGTTACCCCAATTATAAGTTGGTGTTTAAACCCAGTTATATGTAGTTACTAACTCCCATGCGCCTCAAAGTAAGGAGATTCTGGGGAGTGCTTATTATCAGGGATGACATAGGCGTGATCTTGAGAAATTCCCAAATGTAAGGTCAGGAATGCAGAGGGTTTGGGTTCAGGGTTTGGGGTTAGGGTTCAGGGCTTGGGGTTCAAGATCTGAGGGGTTGTGGCTTATAACCCTAAACCCTAAACCTTAAACCCCAAACCCTGAACCCTAAACCCTGGATAGGGTCTTTAGGCCATAAATGTGGGCCTGAGACCCTGCTCCTACGGTGACATCTGCTACATCTACTTCTGGGGGTCCCTGACATCTCCCCCAAAAGGTTCAGGGCTTAGGGTTCAGGGTTTAGGGTTTAGGGTTCAGGGTTTAGGGTTTAGGGTTGAGGGTTTAGGGTTTAGGGGTCAGGGTTTAGGGTCCAGGGTTTAGGCTTTGGGGTTTGGGGCATCTGTGGTTCTAACATCGGGTTGAAGGCTGCCGACTTGGAAGTTTGGACGGCTTGGATATCGAAGGTGTGTCTTGTGAAAGCACAGTCGTCCTTTATCGGGCCCCCCTTTGCTTGCTGGCTTGCTGTTAAGGTTCTTAAATTACAGTCCTATCTGTAACTATAATACCTGAACCCTAAACCCTAAACCCTAAATATTCATATTATGGCAATGTACTTTAAACTCGTTAGCAGCAACCCGGTATAGCGGTACAGGTCTAGGGGTCTGAGGGGGAACCCTCTAAGGCTTACAGTCGCAGAGTTTCTCGGGTTTAGGATTTAGGATTGAGGGTTTAGGATTTAGGAAAGAGTTGACTGGTACTGAGCCTAGACAGTCTAGAAGTTCTTCTTCGGTGATTTTCTGGATCCTAAAGCCGCCAAACCCAGAAACAGCTATAAGATGCCTGAAATTCGGGTTGCCGGCGGCTCACACCAGCTGTTTTAAAGCTTGCTCGGCCTTCATAAACTTTTTTGCCCTAAACCCTAAAACCTTGAACCCTAAACCCTAAACCCTAAACCCTAAAACCTTGAATCCTAAACCCTAAACCCGCGTTGCAGCCCTCCTCAGCTCCTATTGCTTTGAGGCACTGGACCTGCAGTAGCTAGTAATTCTACCTGAAGGTTCATGGGGCTGCGGGTTTAGGGGTTCGGGCTTTAGGGATTTAGGGTTTAGGGGTCAGGGTCTGAGCTTAAAACCCTACTTTTGATCCCGCGAATCGGTTTATGTAGCTTACCTCCGTTAGAAGTAGGGTTATAATCCAGCTACTCACACGTAGTGCTCAGGGTTTAGAGCCTAGGGGCTAGTATTTGTCGGAAAGACCGAAGTACCCCAAACACTGGACGAGTCATCGTCAGAACAGTGTTTAGTCTTCATGTTACTTACCGCAATAAGGAGAGTATACTGGAAGTTGGCACTAGTATTTCAACAAGGAACCAGGTCACTCCAAGTAGGAACCCTCAACCTTAAACCCTGAACCGTAAGCAGGCAAGGATTCTCGGAAACTTAATTTGGGGTTTCATGTGCTTGAAGTAATCAGCAGTTTTAAGTTATGACAACATCCCCTCACAGCAAAACATTGGACCCTATTAGACTTTAGGTCTTGGTGTAACAAAATTCTCTTACTATGCAGGGTTTCTGGGGCTTGGTAACTATTTGTCTTCAGAGGTCAAGTCTGACATTACCTCTATGAGAGTTAAATTCCCCACTTCGGGTGTTCCAACGTTTGGGGGTCTTGGGGTTTAGAGGTTTAGGGGTTTAGGGTTTTGGGGGTTTAAGGGTTTCGGGGTTTAAGGTAAACCCTAAACAACGGAACCTAAGGGTTTTGAGTGTTCTGGGTGTACTGAAAAGCAGTCCCTTTCAGCCACTTGAGCTCAGGCCAGTCAGCGCTGCCGCGAGAGTCTTGGGCTTAGTGTAGAGCGTAACCCCCGTGCAATTACGGCCTTCTTTCTCAAGGTGTACGCAGTGTTGGGTTAAAGGTTGAGGGTTTAGAGTTTAAAGTTGAGTCGGGGTTTGCTAGAGCTTCACGATTTTGGGGCCCTACCGGCTTGTTCTATTCGGCTTTGGGGCATTTGTCAGGAGTCTAGAACTAAGCTCCACTACGTAAGAAAAGACTATGTGAACATTGGGCGTCCCTTTCTGGAAAGGAGAATCTAAGCCAACTATTATCAGGGTTTGGGGTTTGGGGCTTTGAAAGCTGATCCCCCTTAATAAACCCCATAATAGTCCCCTATATAATCCCTTATGTAACCCCTTTAAGGAGTTTAGACTGTAGCTCATATGCCACCATGTAGGTCCGCGGCATTATGCCACTTGAAACCTTAAACCCATGGAACTGTCTTGAAGTAATCCCACGGGATCCCCCCATCATCCCTTCGTTATGCTCATGCATGGATTTAGGGTTTAGGGTTTAAGGGGTTCGGGTTTAGGTTTTAGGCTGACCCTGCCTTTTGAGCCCCAAGCCCCAAACCCGGTCTTGATGAGGTCCATGCAAAAAGGTCTTTGGATTTGAGGGGGCAAAGAAGGGTTTCTAGGAGGTTCACAATAGTTGCTCTGCTTATATCTGGATAATACAAGTCCCCCACAAGGATTGCAGTTGGGCTATCACTACAACTGGGTTATCATTACCCCGAAGCCCAGACACCTTCCCTTAGAGCTGTGTTGTCGAATCCCCAAGACGAGGTCCAGTCCCCACACAATGGCAAAATCGCCGAGTTTGAAGCCTGAAAAGTCAGCCTGTAAGAATGAAGCGGCGGGACTCAATGGACTACACATTTAAGGTTTAGGGGTTTAGGGTTTAGGGCGCCGTCGCGCTGGAGTTGGACCTCGAGAAGCACAAGCGCCGTGCTGGTGAGCGCGTTGGTGAGCCGAACAAGGCTGAGGCTGAGGCTGTTGAGGCCACATGATCTACAGTCTAAACTCCTCAAAGGGGGTGATTTACTGAGTATATGGTAATTTCCCAAAATAGGGGACCCCAATAGACCCCAATATACTATAATCCTTATTATAGGAACCCCCAATAAGGTACCCCTAATTTTGGGAAAGCTCCATATAGGGGACTACTATAGGGGGCAGTAAGGGGGATACTAGGAGTTTAGACTATAGCTCACAGGATCAAAAGTCTAAGCTCCTAGTGTGCCCCTTAATAACCCCTAGTCGCCTATCTAATCCTCTATATGCTCTTTTAGGAGCTGTAGACCCATAAACCCTAAACCCCCAAAACCTAAACCCTAAACCCTAATCCCTAAAGCCTAAACCCTAAAACCCTAAACCCTAATCTCTAATGAATGAACGGTGAACATATATAGCCCCCTTTAAGGAGCTTAGACAAAAGCTCGCAAGATCTCGCAAGATCCATATCTCCGACTCTGACTCCCAGGTCCACACTAAACTTTACCTGGACCCCAAAAATATGTAAATAAATGGCCCTGATGGCTCTTATTGTGGGTTTAGGGGGATTATTTTACATACTTTTGGGGTTTAGATACAACCAAAAGGCTAACCAAAGTGTAGGGCTTCGGGTTTAGGGGTTTAGGGGTTTAGGGGTTTAGGGTTTAGGGGTTTAGGGTGTAGGGATTTAGGAGTTTAGGGTTTAGGGGTTTAGGGCCTTAAGCCCCAATCCCTTAACCTCAAACCCTAAATGCTAAATCCTAAGAGGTAAGCTCCGAAACCTACCTGGAGATAACTTTGAACTAAAGTGGTTTAGAGTTTTAGGGGTTTTAGGGTTAGGGATTTAGGGGTTTAGGTTTTTTAGGGGTGCAGGGTTTAGGGACTTTCCTACAGCTGTGTACCGTAATTATAGTCAACTGGGATTTGCTCCAGGTGACAGCCTAGACCCGAAGCTCCCAAAGTCTGAACCCTAAACTCTAAATCCTAGGGTTAAGGATTGAGGGTTTAGGTTTTGGGGAATAAGCTTGAGGGTTTAGGGATGAGGGTTTACGCAGGTGGTTCAGGAAAGAAAGGTTTATTCGCGAGGGAAGAAGCCCGCCGAGCACAAGGCAAATGACAACAACCGAACCAACCGGTTTAGGGTTTAGGGATTAGGGGTTCGAGTTTAGGGTTTAGGGTGGTCTATATGGTAGTTTCCCCTAAACAGAGTCTCCAATGTCGACCCCAAACTTCTCTAGTCCTGTTTATGGGGCCCCCCAAAAAGTGACCCTCAATTGGCACCATATAAAGCATTGTCCCAAGTGGGCTTATTTTTCACATCGTGAAACTATGTTGAAATAGCCAGCGATGACACAGAAAGAGACGCATTGTCTTGAGCAGTTTTAAATGGGGGGGGTTCAATTAAAGCAGTGGGCCGTTTTCTCGGGTGCCTACAATGAGGATTAGAATATTTCGGGGCAAGCCTGGGAGAGTAAGTGTAGGCATGTCATGAGACATGAGTTGCCCACAACCCCAAACCCTAAAACCTGTGTCATCGCGTCGCAGAAGGGAACGCCTGTTACGTGCATTGAGTGGGTTGATGTTAAGTAACGTAAATTCAGTTACCATAAAAGGGTGTATACATATATAGTGATTATTATGGTTTCCCCGATAAAGTACAGTAAATTAAGTTCCTCAAAAGCATCCCAGTTGAGTGTAGAACTATGCTTCCATGCTCACGGCCCGCTGCACACCTCAAACCCGAGCTTGAGTCGTTAGGGTTTAGGGTCTAAGTCCCCCACCCTAAACCCCAAACCCACAAGGGTTCCCCCCTAAAGTTACAAAGCTACAGGAGAAGATTGAAGTCATGAGTGCAGAAGTACGGGATGTGCTGCCGGCACTTTCCGTTGAGCACAAGATTCGGGCTGCGCAGGTATGAAGGGGATTTGGGGTAAGTGAGTAGCGACTTTTTTTTGGGGGGTAGGCAAGACCAGTATACCCCCAATCTCAGGGGCAAGAACCGCGATTGAATTGTATGATGGCTGATCTTCTCCCTGATGAAACCTCAGCGTATAGAATCAGCCGTAAAAGTAGAGGGACTTCTCTGCCGACCCTCGCCTTGACATAACCCTTAGCCTTATACCCTAAGCCCTAGACCCAGAACCCTAAACCCCAAACCCTGCCACAGTTCATCTCTTGAGGATCCCATTGCTTCGTTGGGAACGTACGGGGTTTCCCAAAATGAGGGGTACGTTTAAAACCGTTTAGGGGTTCCCAAACTTAGGGCTGCCTATTAAGGGTTTTTTCGGGGTTATATTATGTAGGGTTGTAAGGGGTTTAGGGTTTAGGGGGTTCCCAAAATCAGGGGTACCCTTTTGGGGTGCCCACCATAAGGATTATATTTTTGGGGGTCTATATTGGCCCCCCCTATTTTGGGAAACTACCATGTAGGTGGGGCCCAAATTTTATAAACCCTAAACCCCAAACCTTAAACCCAAAACCCCAAACCCTAAACCCTAAACCCCAAACCCTAAGCCTTCAACCCTAAACCCCAAACCTTAAACCCAAAACCCTAAACCCGAAACTTCCCTTGCTTGTCTTCGCTGCACCTTTAGTCTGTTCTAGGTTGCCGTTCAGGAACTTCAACTGAGTAGTATTTTATATATGGGGGAGTATCACAGGGCTTATTGAGGGGGATATTAGGAGTTTAGACAATGGCTCATATGAGTAGTATTTTATTTAGGGATATTATGGTACCCTACATATCCCTAGGGCCCCGAAGGCCTCACCTAAGGTTCTCTCTGGGATCTCCAGCAGAGTAGTATTCTACTTGGGGATATTATGGTACCCAATATAGAGTAAGATTCTATCCTCCTTTTGGGGTATAGTATCTTATATTCTTACTAGGTTCCATCACCATTCAATAAAACGCTACTCAACTAAGTTTCCATAATGGGTTCCCTTTCTAAGGGGGGCTTCTGTACCGTTGTTTAGCGGTTAGGCCTGAATTACCAGAATATGGAGAAGAATCTGGAAAATCCAATGGAACATGAAATGGATATGGAGCTTACGTAGGGGTTATACAAGGCTTAAATTAAGCAAGGCCTTTGCATATGTGGCAACTAATGTGTTTTTGTTTTTACAGGGTTTAAAGTTACCCAGCTCATGACTTTGCGCTGAGTTGAAGTCAGCATAGGGGCAAAGACGGAGGCAGTTAAGCCCTGAACCGTAAAGGCACCACACAAAACCCTAAACCCTGAACCCCTGAGCCATGAGGGTGGTTTGGAGTTTAGTTGGCTTGGAGCAAGCTTCATTCCAGCTTCATGTTCATAAGCTCCATCAATATTTCACGTTGTTCGTTGGGCCCTGGCAATCTCACTGGTTCTTAGTTCTTAGTAGGGAATAGGGGAATATTATGTCCATGTAATGCCTACATCATATACTCCCGTATTCCCTACTAAGAATGTCATGTAATACCTACATAATAGATTCCCGTATTCCCTATAGTATACGAAGAACCAATAAGTAATTCGAGATCTTACAGGGACCTTCTACATGCTTTCGTGAGCGCTGGCGGTGCACGCTTGGGATTTGCTCTGCAGCTGGGATGAACCTTAAACCCTAAACCCTCAACCCTCAACCCTAAACCCTAAACTGTGGACTCTAAACCCTGAATCCTCAGCCAACTCATGGTACAGCAGCTGCTCCTCTTCCTCCGAGAGCTGGACATATCTTTGGTCACCTTGATGGTAAAACATAAGCAGCCGCGACATTGTGCAGAATTCGCCGCTTCCCGAAAATTCGATTTAGGGTTTAGGAGGGTTCAGGGTTCAGGATTTAGGGCTTACATGACTCAAGCTATCCGATCTGATGAGAGCTGTGCGTCTGTAAATAAAGACTTGATCCCTCGGAGGCTTAATGTAGATCCCTGCTGAACAAACCCCCTCCTCTCAATAGTTATGATAATGGAGATCCTAGTAGTAAGGCCTTTAGAAGAAGGGGCACTAGTGAGCGTCATTTTCGCTTGAGGATCCGATGATGCCAGAATTCCCAAGGTATGCTGTACTTAAGGTCACGAAGGCACTAACTCAGGGTTTCAACACCGTTTTTGGGAATACCAGAATTTTGGCCACACCATTTTGAGGTTCAGGGTCTATAGTCCCCCTGAAGTAGATTGAATATTGCTTTGGGGATATTATAATAAGATCCCCATGTACCCCAGATTCTATCTACTAAAGGGAGACTATAATTCCTAAACCCACTGCCCTAGACCCTTAACTCGAAGCAATAAGACCTGAACCCAAAGCCCTAAGCCTAAACTCTAAGCCCCACGCCCGGCACTCGTCACCCTAAGTCCTAAACCTAAAGCCCTGAACGAGAAGCCAGGACAATCCCTACAGCCGCCTCATGGCCCTCAAACGAATGGGTGCCATGGGAAGGGGAGATCAGGGCTCCAGGAGGGAATCAAAGACCTAACCAGCTTACCCTTCAACAAGGGTGTAGGCCATTGCTTCAGGGTTAGGGTGCAGGGCTCGTGGTTGAGGGTGTAGCGGACGGTATTAGGTCAGAGTCTGGATTTCATTTAGGGCTGGTTGCTCTCGAACGGATACTTTAAATGGACAATGATGATGGTGAAAGTCCTTCTGGGTTCTTGTAAGTCGTTGCCGGTAGGGTTTGCGGCTTGGACGTGGGAATGACAGCTTAGACTTGTGAATCGTGATAGTAGAACATGATTTCGGAGGCAAGCAGTTTGGCAGCCATGCTACTGTAGCTGTGTGAGAGCGATTGATTTGGGCACCCCAAGCCCTAAACCCTAAGCGAAGTGTTACGG
Organism: Symbiodinium pilosum; assembly: GCA_905231905.1. Taxonomy (NCBI): domain Eukaryota; class Dinophyceae; order Suessiales; family Symbiodiniaceae; genus Symbiodinium; species Symbiodinium pilosum. Next base: position 18,558 of record CAJNIZ010004210.1, read on the forward strand.
CTCACTGCCTACACTTGTGACCTGCGAGTGCAACTATCAGGGGCGCCCTAAATCCTAGACCCTCAGCCCGAAAACCCTGAACCCTAAACCCTTAATCCTAAACCATTAAATCCTAAGCCCTTAAACCCTCAACCCTGAAATCCTAAACCCTGAAATCCTAAACCATAGAGCCCTAAAACCCTAAACCCTAAAGCCAAGGTCACCACCCCCTCCAAAATGAAAGAATCCGAACCCCCAAGCCGCCAAACTCCTCTGCCTAGCATCGCAGAGCCTTGCTGATGCGCCTTCGGCTTCCAAAGCATGAAGGGTTTAGGATTTAGGGTTTAGGGATTTAGGGTTTAGGGTTTAGAGGTTTAGGGGTTTAGGGATTTAGGGTTTAGGATTTAGGGTTTGGGGTTTAGGATTTAGGGTTTTGCTAAGCCCCGTCCGCGAAAGCTATGCCAGAAAAGCCTTTGGTAAGGCCTTTAATGTCGATGTGGCCCCCTCTCCCTAATATTTGAACCCCCACCCCCCAATATTGAATATTGCCATTGCCATACTGCTAATATAAAAGGAAGATTTCATATCCGGGGGGGGGCTTCAATATTCTCATATATACGGAATACTTAATATCGGGCGGGGCAGGGAGGTTTCAATATTACGAGAAGGGGATTAGTCTTTATGCCCTTTGCTGCCCCCCGTACTCGGCAGGTTCTGGACATTCTTAGCCAATTCCATGTACGTCCTAAAGCCCGCACCCCAAAACTCCCAAAGCTAAGAGCGTGCATATATCTTAACCCCTTAACCTCTAGTCCCTGCACCCTAAAGCTTAATCCCTTAACCCTAAACCCTAACCCCTAAAACCTAAACCATAATCTCTAATCCCTAAGCCCTCAACCCTAAATCTTATTCCCTAAACCCTCAATAAACTTCGGGAACCTACCGGTATTCCCAATGTTGTGTCGAGTGTTGGGCGACTGGTTCATTCCGGCATTCGAAAGAATGGCCCCGCCAACAGAGATGCGTGGCCCCTTCACCATCGTTGGAGAGTCGTCATTGGCTCTCTGTGCGCACCAAAGCCGAAGGGCTACGCACAAAACGACTTTCGAGCCACAGGTGCAGCGTGTTGCAGCCTTGACAGATCCCAGGATCTCCTCAGTCAAAGTGAAGATGCACTGGGGAAAAGGACTCAACGTTATCGCGGGCGACATGGAGAGCATCGTCAGCAACAACCCCTACGCCAACCATCCGGACGGCATGGGCAATTTTTTTTGACCTATCGTGTTAAATCTTGGGTCATTCCCCCCCTTGCAGTAGCTGTCCTTAAAGGGGTCTTTCTGAAGGGCTAGTACGACTCCTACTAGCTACGGTTGCGTAAGGGTGGTTGACCCAAATTCTAACCACTCGCCTCAAAAAACAGACCCCTAAACCCTAAATCCCAAACCCGAAACCCCAAACCCTAAACCGCGTGCCTCAAAGCAGAGCAGGCCCGGGAAGGACCTACCTGGAGCCTTTCGCCTAATGCTAAGCCAACAGTCTGACACAAGAACGCGGTTTAGGGATTTGGGTTTAGGGTTTAGGCGGAAGGGTTTAGGGTTTAGGGATTGGGGTTTAGGGTTTGGGGATTTGGGTTTAGAATTTAGGCTCCTTCAATCCGGGAAGCCAGTGGGTGCACTTAAGGAGCCCTTTGTAGACCTCATATAGCCCCATTACCAATATACGGGCCTTACACAAGTCTTATATTAGCCATTGTCTGAACTCCTAGCGTCCCCCTTAACAACCCGTAGAAAAAATCCTATATGATCCCCTATGTAACCCCCTTTAAGGAGTTTAGACTATAGTTCATATGGGGTAACCACCTAGTAACTACGCACCTGAGGGTACCAATGCGTTCCGACGTAGGCTGGCGTAGGGGTCTGCTGCAGTTCTATAAAGCCCAAACAGGTTCTTCAAGCAATAACAGCATATACGTATGGTATGATTTGGTTGGGTGGTCTGCTGTCAAAGCTGTTTTGAGGCTTCTCTTATTGAAATATCAAGAATTGCTGTTCTTGTTTTTGTATTTTCCCATTTCTGTTGCTACTTCCAATAGTATTTCAATATTGCGATTTGTGTTAGGGTCGCGCGCCAGGTGTTGTTGAGGAGTACGAAAAAATCCGCACCTTCTCAGTGCTCATTGTGGGTCTTCATCTCAGCTGAAGCAGTGCAGGCTGATGCCCCTCCCCGCCCGATTATCAAAAACTCCCTGGTATGGTGTAACAGAAGAGTATTGGGCATTTTTCGCAATAGAGGTTGGGGTATTTTTCAACAGGGAAAGAGATTGTTTGCTAGCCTTGAGCACGATATCAGCATAACAATCTCCGCCGCTGCCCAAGACTGGGTTGCTGTTAAG
>CAJNIZ010004211.1:0-21709 GCA_905231905.1 Symbiodinium pilosum
TGCTTTCCACTACGGAACTACCCCACCCCTCGCCCATTCCCGAACTTACTATAATAATGAACTCACAGTACAACGTACGGAACTACCCCCCCCACCTTTCCCCAACCTATCTACAATGAATTTTAACTAGAACGGTAGTGCCTAGGGGGTGGGGGCGCCTACTACTACTACTACTACTACTCGTACTATTATTACTACTCCTACTCCTACTACTACGAGTGCTACTACTCCTACTCTTACTCCTGCGACTACTACTACTACTATTATTATTACTACTACTACTACTGCTCCTACTACTATTACTGCTACTACTACTACTACTACTGCTCCTACTACTACTACTACTACTCCTACTCCTACTCCTACTCTTACTCCTGCTACTGCCACTATTAATAAGAATACTACTACTACTACTACTACTACTACCGACTACTACACTGTACCACCCGAGATGTTGAGTAAGCTTCAGATCACAAAGCAAGATGACGCGTTGTGAAGAAACGAAGCACAATCCAATGCTCACGGACGCATCATCAGCAGGACGTACTTGTTACGCATGCATACCGCAGAACCGTAGGGATGTTTGCACAACAAAGCCAAAAAAACGAGTAGCACATGTATTCGTCGGGGGGTGTCAAGCGCCCTACCTCAGCGCTGTTGAATGGGTTCCTGGGCTACTCCCGGACCTTTGTACAACTCCACAGAATCGAGAATGTGTGGTAGCGACAATGAAAACAGGAGGCCGCGTGTATGTGTACATATGTATATGTGTATGTACATCTATTTATCCACCCCTATTCACGCATATGCGATATATCCATGTATCTAAATCTATAGGCATCATATCGGGTGAACCATACATTCTGAACCAGCGGGCTCAATGGGGGACGCTCGATTTTCCAATCCACCCCTTTGACTCCTTGAGTCTCACCAATCCGCTCAAGCGGCTTTTCGAAATTGACATTGTGGAAGAGGCGGAATGGCTGGAAGTAGAAGCATGAGCCCAGCGCAACGCTAATTAGAACACACCCTTGCACGAAGGCCTAGCCACCGTCTCTGTGGCCCTGCGAAGTGCCATCCCGCAGCGGCCTAGCACAGCCCCTTCAGCCTGAGCCTCTGTGATCTCTCATCGCAGTTGCCAAGGTTCTGAACTCAGACGGCATGTCCCTAAACCTCCATTTTTCAAGACCGCGCAGAAACAAAAGTGCGACCCACCGCTTCAGAGGTTCAAGGCGGCTTAGGCCTTCAGGGTGCTCGTGACCCGAATAGCCGAGACCCCAGCAAATGCCACATCCCAGTTAAGGAGCTTGGTAGACATTTTTGTCACTTAATGACATTAACTCAGCACGATGTGAAGATTCCAGACTCGTGGAGTTGCGTGTTGGTTGGCATGTAGCTCATGGAAACGAATCTTCAACCCAAAGTCCTGTCAGCCAAGAACTTGACAAGAGTGCTGCGCAGCAGGACATGATCAAAGGAAGCCCCAGAGCAGGTCCCCAAACATAATTCCATGCCAGCCACCTGGACGCGTAAGCTGCAAAGCTATGGGCTCTTCTGCAGGAGCTTGTGCCCCTTGCATACTTCTGCAAAAGCATTGAAGTGCAAGTCCTGGTCTCCTTCAGATTTGTGCTTAGTGGGAGTATGTTGGTAGAGTTTGGCTCCAGCCCACGGTCAAGGCTTGCAGGGGACAGGGGAAGATTCGAAGTTTGCTTTGGTTAAAATTGGCCCAGATAGGGAAGCAAGCATTTTAGACAAGTGAAGAGGAGGCTGTGTTCATAAAGTTGCACTCTCCAGCTGTTTTCATTTTCAATAGAGGCGGCGCAGGGTCCAGTACCTTTTGTGTCCTGGGATGGAGCGAGGCAACAACACCGCAAGCAGGTACTCCATTCAGGGCGCTAGAATTAGAATTACTAGCGCTGGCCTATCTCTGCTGGGTTTCTAGGTGATAAACCTTCCACAGTTCTGGCATGATCTGTGCGTGCTGGGTGGACGGTGATGAACATGGTCAGCCTGCAGATGTCACCGAGGCGACTCAGGGGATGAAAAAGGGTTGCATTCTCCCAGTTGAAAGATTCATAGGGTTCAGGTCGGAGAGTTCAAATCTAAGGGGTCAACCCTTGCCTCGGCCAGAAGCCCGTTCCCAAACCCTACAATATGATGAGTTGTGTAATCTGTAGGCTGTCCGGTTTTTATCGCACTAAGCGCAAGCCTTAACCCCAGTGTTGCCAGTACTTTACTCTTCGAACGTCTCAATGCCGGAATCTGCAGAGAATTGTTCCGGACTTTGCTTGCTTGAAGTCGGGAAGAGTGAATGTGATCCTTGCAGAGTTGGTCTATAGCCTCTGCTTAAGCCGATGTTGGCATCTTCTCCTCCTAGTGCTTGATTAGCACTTCTTCCTCTACGAGCTGGAAACCCAACGAGGACGAATGAAAGCATTAGAATGAAGTGAATGAAGGTAAATTGACATGATGGGAACCATCTTAGAAAGCTGTATGCCCGGGTTGGCGCGGCAGTCCATGTGCTCCAATTGACACATGATTCAAAAGGGATGCCAGTTTATTGGGGGAAGGATTCCGATGTTGCTTCAGAAGCTTTACTCACCAGGGATTGCCTCCTGGCACACGTCCGAGTGCTGCAGGAGTTCGTCTTCAACAGTGACGTGTCTGCTGAAGCACTTGTTGAAGCAGTGCCAGTCACGCAGATGAGTCTGCAAAGGAGGCAGTCAACGCTGGACGGTTCACTGCAGGACGGTTCTCGCTAGCCCAAAGTTGTAAGCGCACGGTTTTGCGGTTGCTGCTTAAAAACCAAGAGACAATAAGGAATTCATAGCGCCGCCCAAAATCAACATTTCTGCCTGGCTGAGCATAGAGGAATCTTCATAAAATGCTTAGGGTACCGTTCGGACTCCGTTCGGCGAACATTGTGGTTTTACCTTGTCCTCAGTTGAAGCAGATGTGATCTGCGGATTACCAACATCTCTCCTTCGTTCTTTAAGTCCGCCAATAAGCGTGTGAGAGCTGCAAACTCGTAAGTCTCTGGATGAGCCACAGAAAGGGGCTCATGTCGCACGTTCTGGGCTGCAGGACCTTGGTTTGGAGGATGCTGACGTGCTGCGATCGCAGTATGGACTCGGACGCAGTGTCCGGACGATGACAAACGATACCATGCAGCTCAGCCGAGGGTACCGGGTAAGTGACAGCTTCGCTTGGACAATAGAGTCCTTGGCAAGGAGTAGAATCAGCTTCTCAGCACGAAGCTAGCCAAACCTTGTTTCTGCGCTGGGAACAACCCTTCCCGGCCAGTTGAACCTCCGGGTGCCTTCCTGAACTCTGCAGTACTTCTCCTTTATAAAGTACGGGCACTGGGTTGGGAGCATCTTAGATTTTCCAAGTGTCGTGCAGGTTGTGGGGAGGAATCGATTGTGAGGTTCGTGCTGTCTCCTACGCTCTATCCTCCTTTATTTTGTTGAACAAATCTCGCAGGCAAACTACAAGCTAGCCGTGAAAGTCCATATTACTTCACGCATTACATGCACTAACGAATCCCCAGCCCAATGAGCATCCAGCTTACAAATTGGCCTTCGTGGCTTAGGATATTAATGTGGCGATTGTGTTGGGGTATGTTATGTGGCGCTGAAGCTTCCAAACGTCACAGTTTTTTGCCTGATGTGCTGGTCCTGCATGAGGACTGACGCAGGTTGGTGGTTCGCTAAGCAATGTTGCGTGGCGGTGTAACGAGTGTAATGTACAGGCTTGAACTCTAGAGTCTCCGGCTCATGCTCCCGTCCATAATGCGTGGAGCGGTGCCATTCACCGTTGCTGAGTTGGCGGAGGTTCAGTGTCCCTCTGAGCCGCGCACAAGGAACATTGAGCTTCACAATGCTCACATTTTCCTGATACAGCCCTTGAGGCAGAGCCGTCCAGTGCCGTCAGCAGCCTGAAATTGCAGAGCCTTGGACAGCCAGGGAGGTATTTGGAGGGCTGAAAGCTGGTGTCACCCTAGTTTACCCCTAAATACGGAACGACCCTCAGAAAGGGAAGCCTCGTGTTTGGAAGCCCTCATGTGGTGTGTGGGGGCGTTGAGGTGCAGGATTTCTGGAGCAGACTGGGAGTGATTGGGCAGAGGGATACCGTCAAGTGGGACCCATTGCTCTTACCCGCCCCATGCCATGCAAGGAAGATGCTGAGCAGGAACTTCCTGGAGGCTGGAGTTGCCAACCTCAGGGTGACTAGGAAACTTAGAACCTGATTCCCCAAGCATTTCACCTCTGCATGGGTCCTCTTAAGCCCCGAGCCCTTTAGCACTGCACTTGCTCGCCGACCTCAAGACAACACAGGTACGAAGTTCTGTGAACTGGAAGCTGGCTACATTACAGCTTACACAGGTCCCCGTTTCAAAGAGCCCCAAGATGTACGGACAGTACACATGTGGAATCTCCCCATATACTTCCTGCAAAGCTTGCGAGTTGTCAGTCGCCTTGCATCTTATAAGTATTTATAAGTGTTCGTGTATACTGACTTTTTATACAATCCCCACTAGCAATGCTGCGGCTCGCTACAGTCTTGCACTCGCCTCAATCCGCTAGACCTCCAGGTGGAGGTCCGGCTCCTGCGGGCCATCTCGCTCCGAAAGTCGCTGCGTTTAGCCACTCAGGCCAGGCGGATCTACAAATGTGAGACTATGAAATGAGGGTAGCGAAGGACTTGAGAGCTTGAATCCATGGGCCTTGGCTTTTGTTTCAGAATGTTCGATAGCAGTCCAAGCGCTGAAGACTGCAATTGAATTTTGAAGCCTGACTCTGAGCTTCTCCGCATGATGTGCCTGCCATGGCAACCTTGCAAGCGGAAGCCACAATGCCTCTTAAACTCTGGCACCGACGCGCCCCAGACCTTCATCTCGGTAAGCCAAGCCCAAAAGGGCCACACTGATGCTTTGAGTACACTTTGATCCTTTCTAGACCCCAAGTCCCGATCCTCCTGAAAGGTGTTGGAAGGTTCCACTCTTATTGCGCAATTTTGCCTTTGCCCAAACGCCTGGAATCCAAGCTGGCCAGGTCTGGTTCCCATCAGCACCACGCCCCAGGCTCTGGGAGAAGGCTGTGCCCGTGGAGGAGTTCGATGTGTTTCTGTTCATGTCCCAGTTATGTACCGCCCAAGATGTGGTCTCATGAGATGTTGTGCTACCAAGCATTAGTACAGCTGACCCGAAGGGTAGTACCAGCCACTGTTGCGCTTCATTGTGCTACCTACCAACATGCTTCCTTCAGTGACGCCGGGATGCCTCGAAATAGCAAGCAGCCGTTTTGAAATGAGTCCTCCACAGAAAAACAGTACTCGCGAGGAGCTGATGCGAGAATCCAAAGCACCACAGAAGTTCTCAGGGGCCCAATCCACATCAAAACCGCCCTTCAACAAGATAGGTAGCAAACAGGACCCAGGAAGCTTGTTGGGAGTGCACGCCTCATCGACTAGAGACTGCACAATGTTCAGGGGATCCTCACACATTTGCCTGCAACGTGTTTTCAATCAAGCCCAAGGTCCCACACATGGCTGACTTTTGGCCTGTGGAAGATCCTTTCCCTTTCCCTTCGGTCCGCTTTGAGCTTCATCTTCTGCTGCTGGCTGCTGGCGGTAAGCTTGGCCATCGCGCTTTGCATGTCCCTGGCACTGATTTCGAGGAGGTTTCAGCGGTCGTGTAGTGTGCTACCGTTTCATATGTTCTTGTATGGTGGATGTGTCTAAGATGTCACCCACGCCCCCAAGCCCAAACGCCTGGAATGCCTGTTTCCACAGCCTGAAATTTGCCCACGCAATGAGGATTTGATGACAGACGCTGTTGGCTGTGATCAGGTGCTTATTCTTGTTTCACCTTCCCCTCTGCCAGCAAGCCCGTAGAGCTTTATTGCAAGTGCAAGAGGAACCAGAACATCGCGCACTAGCCAGGTAATCCCATCCCAAGAGAGGAAGCTTGGCGCCAAGGTGGCTTTGCGGCTGAATGCGCTACTGGACCTTGGGTGCTTGTGGTCGGCTTCACGGGATGCTTGGCTGAGGGTTTGCGTTTCAAAGCTGCCGGCAATACAGGGCTCTCAGACCTGGAGTTGCTTCCGAGGTGCATGGGTAGGCTGCTTAGAGCAGGTGTGCAGGTGGAAGTGGGGGCTATCGATTTGTCCCGCAAGTGATCCTGCTGATAGCAACAAACATCAGGCAAATTGGAAAGTTGCATTGAGTTGTTATTATTCTTGTTAGTATTGTGGTTACTATTACTATTATGACGGTTGCACATCACTGCAACACGACGTCCTCACCACATGTGCACACTTTGGAGAGTCCTGGCAGGTAAAACTTATTGATCGCTAAAACTGTACATTGAGCTGGGCGCATGCTAAAAATCACGAGCTTTAGCTAGGCTTCAGATGTCCCTCGCTTCAGTTGTGGCAGAAGCCAGGCAAGGTCTGAAAGGCAACGGGCTATCGATCTTATGATCAGGGTAAGAGCCTTCTTCTTGCCGATTCGTATGCGGATGCAGCTTCTTCAAGATCAAGAAGGAGCCTCGGAGTCTCCCTCTGGAGTCCATGGAACCCATGAAAAAGATGCAGATGCTAGCAGAAAATCGGAGAGCGGAACAAAGGACAAACAAGCAATGCGAATGAGTGCAACACAAGCAAACAAATCTGCATCTGTACTGGAGATAGTACGCCTTCCTACCTAGGGTAGATCTGGAAAAAAACAACCAACACAAAACAACCAGTAAGCTCGAACCGTGAAATGATTCCTTCAGGATCGCATGGCAATTGTACGGCCTGTATATTAGTTGGGAATGCCCCAAAAATACCACTTCCTCATTCGGTACGCAACTGTCACCGCCTGGTGAGAAACCCCCAAACTCACGGTCCGCCGAATGACAAAATGAGGTATGACGGGTTTCAGGCTCTTGGGTCTACGGGTTTAGTGCATAGCTTCATCTTCCGAACGTAGTACTCCCGAAGTACTGCCACTACAATTGTAGAGGCGTTACAGGTGGTGCACCGCAGTAACTCTAAACCCTAAACTCGAAGCCACACAATGCTCAAGCCCAAGCCCTTACCTAAAAACTGGAAGGATTAAACAGACCTCCATATGAAACCCCAAACCCTAAGCCGTTTAGAGTTTAGGGTTTAAGGTCTAGGGTTGAACCCTGAACCCCCAAACCAAAAGGACACCATATGAGCTATATAATCTGCAAGAGCAAGAAGCTGAAGGAAAACCCTGCACATACTGCAACATACATCGCACAAGCCTCCGACAGTTGATGTGCCCGAGAGAGAGCCATGGCTCCATGGTGGGCCACGCAGCGCAAGGAATGGCGTCAGAGTGAGGTGAGAGATGTAAGGGTATACTTGGGGAGAGAATACAGGCATACAGTTGGTATGCAGAATCCTTCATGAGCACCGGACAATACTAGAACACCACAGTCCCTGTGTACAACTACTTGGGAGGATGCAGGATTTCCTCCGTAGTTGTAAGGGTCCACTCCCCCCCCAAAATAATACCAGCCAGTGCAGTTTGGCAGGGGTAACAGCTTTCGATTGAAGCGTTTCAAGCAAAAAATACTCATTTTTCAAGAAAGGGGTGCTTTCAACATGCAAGGATTGCTGTAGCCGTACCATGATGATTCTGATATGACCTTTTGGTTGCTTTGAAAGTTAGATGGTTAATGTGTACGGGCACCCCATTAGATTTGCTTCATAGTACTCGGCATAAGATTGGGTAACAAATGCAATTCCGTTTCAGGAGTTTTTATGTTGAGATTCAGCCTCCAGACACTAATTTGCAGCGCGCCTGCAAATGCATGAAGGCTTGTGATTAAGGCCTATTTATCAGGGTTTGGGGACCACCCCCTAATCAGAATTCGAATTCCTACATCTAAATCTTGCGTTAGCTCTGGTATGAGGAGCAAGTGTTGTTTCCTGGGCAAGGACTACGTTCTTGGCCTGCCATCTGCCCCTTGCTGTGGAGAAACCCTCCATGGGTATTTCCCTGAAGAATCACCGTACTCTACAGTCCCTAGCAAGGATCCCTCTAAATGCAAGAATGGACCCCATAATAATAGTCTTGTCGCTAGCAACTCATGCCCCTTTTCCCTACTGAGCTGTAACGACGGTCCCAGCTACGGCCTTTCTTGACATCTTTCATAAAAGTACCAACACAATTGTGGTTTTGCATGTTTCTTCTTGATCCTAGGCTTCTTCTAGACCTCTTGATGTACTGCTTGCTTTGGGGCACCTAACCTCCGTCAAAAACTCCATAGTAAGAATGCAGTACCCAAAATGGGAACTGCACAGGAGGTCCTCAAACCTGTCAACCCTGTATATGTGTTTTTGGGGTTTGCTGCCTGTACCCTTCATAGAGGGGCATCCAGTGCGCTGCGGTATGGAAATGGGACCCTGATCTGGAGATTACCTACAGGGTCCTTCATGTAGGAGCCTCGAGAAACCAAAGCAGAAAGAATTTTTCTGCCTCCCACTTTTGACCACTGCAAAGCCACCTCTTGAAGCTTGTTTTGGGATTCCTTCGCCCTTGGCATGGAGGCGGAGCGGCCACATCCCCATAGTAGCTTAGTGTATTTGTACCAGAGGGTGATAACTCCATCACAGTATTCTGCATAACTATACCCAGGCGCCTCTAAGTAGCTAGGGGGCTTGGCCAGCATCCAGGAAGTCTACCACGTTCCTTAGGTCCGGGGCGTCGGCTATGGGACCTACATTCTAGCGCTGAATTTACTGTTCGGGGATTGGGGCAAAAGCTAACCGCCTGACCTCGCCAAATCGTGGTGGATCAGGAGTCGCAGACTTGGGGCAATCAGCGGCGGACGTGGGGCCCAGCTGCCGCTTCTTCGGAGTGTTGGGTTCGAGGAGTGAGGTTGAGTGTTGAGAGTCCAGGATTGAGGTTGAGGGTTTGGGATTAAAGGTCTGAGGTTGAGGAGGTTGATGTAAGGTTGGGGTCTGAGGGTTCAGGATTTGAGCTTGAGGGTTCAGAGTTTAGGATTCACGCCTGGATTACAGTCAAATTGTGTAGGTTTGACATTGGGCAAGGTGCTCTCTTCAGGGCGCATGCACAAGAATCCTGATGAGGGAATGGAAAGATATAACAACACATGGACTGGAGGCCATGTGAGCAGGCCTCTTTGTCTGCGCCCTCCTTATGATCCTGCTGGCGCTTCAATCTCAATCAAGTGAATGCAACATCAGCCAATTCTGAGCAAGAGTTGACCGGATCCTTGTAATTTGTGGGGTCAGACATCGGGACGTCTTTGTGTGAGCGACACGAGCCAGTGTTGAACATCAGACGATGACTGATTTGCCATGACATCCTGAAGGCCCCTAAGTCATTCCACGCCGCAGGCTCCAAGCCCATCATCAGTTCTTGCAGACTTCGTATCATGGAGCAACACGGAGTTACGGCAAGGAGCTGGAGGGATTCCTCTCGAATAGGTCCAGCATGATATCCCGCAACTGGCATCCTCTCTCAAAGCCAGTGCTCCTGCGCCATAGTTGTGCCATGCAATCCGCTTCATATAGTCCTACGATCCCTGTTTGCTGCCTGCGTGTAAAGTCTCTCGTGCCTGCTAAGCTCAAGGTCCGATGGGCTACCCGGGACAAGTGGGCAAATTGGCCAACTCGTGATGAGAGGACCGTTTCCGTCAGGGCTGCATGTTGGACTATGCCAACCAAAGGGATGAGAGGGCTTCTCTGATAGAGTGGGATGGAGTGCGACAGAACTTACAGTGTCTGGTCTTGATGCCACCCATGTCACAGCGGACCATCCCACTTTGCTCGCATCTGACTCTAACCGTTGGAGGCAGTTTGTTCGCGAGCTCAACGCGCTGTCCATTGAGTCTCGGGCTCAGGACCGTTCGTTTGCTGCTGTCTGAGTAAGGCCTGCCCTTGTATGCAAAGCTTTCCGGCTGTAGCTGTGACGGAGTGTGGAATGTCAAGGTCGAGCGAGTGTTGGGCCGCAAGTTTGTAGGTTGTTACATTGCTTTTAAGATTATTCTGACCCAAAGTTTGCACATCACACGCTGCCGGCGTTGCCGCGACAAATGTTACCGGCATTTGCAGTATGTTCATGGGATACGGCTACAAAGCCTTTGCAAACAAACCCACGGATCCAAGTATAAAATCATGCTTACATTGGCTACTTGGATTCCTAGGGAAGCACTGGTTTCTTCAGCGCCCTACGTTTGACACACCCAGGTTTTCCTCTGCTGGCTTCGGCGATCCCGGGCATCTTGGATGGACATGTATTCATGTTGGACCCGCTTTTGTCTGGCCGTGCTCGAAATGAAGCAATCGTGCCAGGGTTCTGCAGGCTGCAGGGGTTGGTTGGTCATGGCGGTGTGGAAGTGTCCGGGCGCTCGCATTCCGGATGCCGAATCCGAAGCGCGTGCCTGAACTCACAGATGGGGCGCTCGTGCGGCCTGACTAGGGTGCGCAGCCGAAAGCCAACTTGGCCGTAAGCCATCCTCCGCACAGGTCTTGGCAATTCCATCAGGATACAAAAGCACAGACTGCATATAAAAGGAAAATAGATATTCTGATGAGGTTGATGAGGGGGATCACGATGAGGATAGCAGCACCAGTAGTGGCAGCAGCAGCAGCCCTCAAAGCTGTGGTTCTGGCATAGTTAAGCTTGATGGTGATCCCTGTGACGCACATTGCCAGGGTTTGATACTCCTTTGCCAAGGATGCTCAATCGAACGAAGATATCCCGACAGCGTGCCTTTGCTGAAGCCGCGAGGCTGGTGGCCTTGGAGGGGACGTTTAGGGCTTTTTTGGGGTAATGTGAGGGCTATCGGGTTCATAGCATGTGCGGCTTATAGTTTCACATGAGGGTGAGGGATCATGGGGTTTGGAATACTACGAACAGCCCCGTCCCCCACCAAACAAAAAGGACCAAGACGGAGCATGTTATTGTGACAGGTGCAAATGGCCCCACTTGGGCGACCTGAAGATGTGGAAGGCCTGTCCCATAGCCACTCCATCAGCCCTGGCATGCTTGCTCGGACCCAATGAGAGGCGCTCTTGTTTCCATCCTCCAATCTTGAGTCGTTCAGCAGTGTTGCCGCTGTTTTTGTCAGGCACATGGATCGAACGTGCAGCAGGCGGGGAGGGTCATGCAGCAGAGTCCACGTCCCCTGCTGCCTCGTTCATGCCGCCGAGACCAGCAAGATCAGCCCGCAGCCATATCTTTCGTAAGCGTTGCAGCCAGCAACCTAGAGAGTAGTACGTTCGTATTTTGAAAGCAATTGCAGGTCGATACAACATGCCAATTTTGGCTTGAAGGGCAGAAGCGTGGCGTGGCAAGCACTAAAGAGTCCAGATCGGCGCCCTTTTTCTTACTTCTCTCCCCCTACTATTGGAAACGAGTGTGGTGTGAACACAACTCACTTTCATGTCTCCTTGGTGGTTGCCCAAACATGTAGAAGTTCGGCGCTGGTTGCAAAGCAACACATGGCTCAGAATGCTGCAGCTAACTTTATTTGTTATGTGAGACTTCTACAAACACCCTGAAACCCCTTTGCGTTCCAAACCCTTAGGCTACCTGAGAGCGCTGGAGAAATATGTGGAGGCTTTGAATTCGGAGGCTAGCTGGCAGTGGAAGGAGCCTCTGCCACTTGGAATTAGACACATATTCTTCTTATTATCATTCTTGTCAATATCACTATTGTTTTCGTATAGGCCGTCATTGTTCTTGCATTGGTTATTGGGGCGTGGCTTAAGGTCCGAAGTTTGGGGGTGTGGGGGGCTGTCCCGCCAGGGGCCCACCTACCCCAGGATCAAACAAGCGTTGCTGCATTGTTCCTATCAAGCCAGAACCCCAGTAGCCACGCATGTGTGCTTTCTTGCAGAGTATGCTACATCGCAGGGGTGGATGGGAAGATGTAGTAGGCTAGAGTTTAGGGTTACCGCCGTCGTTCCGTTCGCAATTTCTCCGCCTTTGAGCCGGAGGGCTTTGATGGGGTCTCTCCTGGTGACTCAGCAAAGGCTACGGGACCTTGGATTCCAGCTCCATGACAACTTCGTGACGCAGGAGGAGGGGTTGCTTACTGAGGTTCAATCGCGCGAGTCGGTGCCCAATACTGCGCAACATAATGGTGTTCTTTCAACTTTCTAGATTCTAGTGTAGCATAAGAATTCGCCTTGACCTGATTTGGTTGCTTCGTGTCTTCAATGTTGCGGTTCAGGTTCGGGGTGAAGGTTTACGGACAGGGGCCTGCCAGCATGAAGGCGTTGGGGTCTCAAAGTCTTTCCTCATCCTCACAGTGGGGGTGTCATATCATAGGAAGCCAAATAATGTTTCACCTGCCCTCCGCGTAGTGTTCAACCGTAGAACTGCAGAGCATGCCTGCGGTGCCGAACCGCAGAGTATCCCTGCAGTGCCCATCCGCAGAATATCTTGACCTTTGTAAGAGATCCCAATATGGCCCTAAGCACGGCTTTAAAGAACCCTGTGTCGTCCGCTTAACCTCTTGAAAGGGACACTGTGCCTTCTAACCCCCATGCAGGGCCCTCTATAGCCCTTGTTATAAGCCTTTTGTGGCGCCTCATACCCCCTTTAAAGGGACACTATGTAGGCTTTGCAAACTTGGTAAGAGACCCTATGGAAGCTTTTTACATCCTAAGAGATTGGCTGAGAAAAGTTAACAGAGTCGGTCAACAACCCAAGTGCTGGACAAACACGCTTTAGGGGGGAATGCTTGAAGAACATATCTTTTGTTTTTTGCTGGCGAAAGAAGCTGGGAATTACTAGTAGTTGTTGCTCATTCCTGCAGAATCAGCTGCCCATCCCAGCCGCAGTCCTGTAGCCTAAAGCGGTTTCAGTTTGCAGCCAAGACCCTTAAATCCCAAAGTCATGATACCAGCATGCCCATTCAAGGAGGTTAATCTTCTCGGAATTTGAATGAATTGGACACACCCTGCATCTACTGCAGGAAGAGCAGGACCTTCTGTGGTACTGGCACCCAAAGGGCCCAGTATTTCCTCTTGGGACAGTTGAGCCGCTCAGCTTCACTCAGATGCTACACGGCTTAGGGTTAAGAAAGGGTTCACAGATTATATCGACATGTTCATAATCAGTCCAACCTTCCAACATAGTCATCGTCTAGGATTCGCGTCAGCGACGGAACATACCGCAAAGTTAGGATGCGTTATGCTGCCGGGCACGGGCGATGCTTGGGTTCCGGCAGCTTCTCAGAGTCAAAGCCACACATTTGCACCTTTCGAATCTCATAGAAGAGAAGTCCCATCCTGTCAAGCCTTGCGATTCCGAGGAAGCGCTCAAATCGACGTTTCTTCAATTATGGCGCCTCGGGATGATATATGGCTCTGAAAGCATAACTTGGACGGCGTGATGGTGTCACGTCGCGCCATGAACTTTTCTGAAGCCAGAAAGTGACATTGTTGCGTTGCTCAACTGCAGTGCATTTTGACAGTTATACCCAACGCGTGCATGCTAAGGTCCCATCTTGCCCAAGGAAAGTCACGGAACAAACAAGTCGACGCTGCAAGTGACTCCGAGCATCTTTGGCGGCATGCCACCGGTAATCAAGCAGCAGAGGCAGGGCCATGTTGTTTGTTCCCATAGGGCTTGCCTTGTCGAAGCACAACATCGTTGCGGGTAGATCGTAGGCCTTCTTCCTGGATCCTCAGAGGGGCACGAAGAAACCGTTCTCGTGGTGTTATTTTCGTTGTGCTGGTGAAGGTATGGCGGTTCATATTTGAAGGCTGGCTGCTACCTGGGACATGGAGCTACCCTTCAGCTGCTGCAGCCTCGGTGACCAAGCCTGGGCTGACTCTCCTTCCTTGACCTCCAAGTCCTCCTCCCTCCCCACCTCCTCCTGACGGATGGTTTTCGTGCTGTTTTTCTTCTTGATCGTATCATTCCTCGTAAAAGTGCTCAGGTTCTAGCATTACAGAGCGAAGAAACTTGGTTGAGGTGGCAGCAGGGAGCCACGCTCAGCTCCACAGCTCCGTCGTGAGGAGCATCTTGGCAAGTTTGCCTTGAAATCGTGCTCCCGTCCAGAACATTCTGTCTGCGCTGGCTTCTCCCGTGTCCCCTAAAAACGCGCTCTTGCATGGAGCGTCTTCGCATCTCTCCTCAGTATCACACTCTCCTTTGGACTGTCCTCGCATTTTGGCTGGACATAGAGTTGCTCTCTCGTGTGGTTTGGGTGCTGTCAGGGTGCTCTTAGTGGTCTTATACTGCTTGGGATCTTCACCGGCAAAAGTTTCGTGAGGGGTTCCTCTGTCATCCTTATCCCTGGCCCTGCCCCCCAATCAGCAATGACTGGCAATCCCAAACCCTATCATCATCTAAAAGCTCAAGAACTCTCTGAGCCCTCCCTCCTGGAAGGCTGCAGGTGCGCATCAGGAAGGAAGCCAACACTTCCGATGCGTTTGACCAAATGTATGCCACTGGGTGTGTCGCATTTAGAGGTAAAGGCAATCGGTTTAGGCTCTGCGGGCCTTTTGGGAGCTGAGAATTTATTGAGCTTCTTCCAAGAACAAGGGCTTCGAAGTGCTCAGAACAAGGCTCTGGAAGTGCTTTCTGAAGTTCAGGAGACTCAGAAGGGGTTCTGGGGATTCCAACTTGTGGCTCTTGCGGCATGGGGCCAGTACCAAGTGGGAGAAGGCGTGCCTGGGGTGTTCAAGGACAAGCGTTTAGCAAATCCCTATGAGGCATTCCCATCACCCTTATTCCATTATTGCGTATCGCATGTTGGCTTTTAGTTGTATTTTGGCGAGCGCAGGGAAGGATTATCAATTATTGTTGCCGTCCAGGGCGTATGACGCCATGTTTAGAGATGCCAGTGTTCCAAATAGGGGCCCATGTCTTGGTGGCTCTCGAGCTGTGAGAAGTTTCGGAATATTGCGCACGCGAACTGCTTGAAAGGTTCGAAATCATCTGCCCTCCGCTGCACTCCAACCTATAGCAAACCTGTGGAACCGGAAATGGGACCCTATGAAGATCGCAGTCCCCACCTAATGAAACCGGCCCACGTTAGGTTCTGTGTGAGTTTGGGGCAGGGTAAGCAGAAGTAGGCCTCGGTGTATGGAGTTGCTTCCAACCTCCAACTGGGCGAAGTTGTGATACTTGAGATGTGCGGAGCGTGGGCCCTAGGCCTTAGTTACCGACCTGCTCTACTAGCCTCTGCGCTAGCCACGCTTTCTTCCCTCCACTGCTGCCAGCTTGCATGCAGTCATGCCATGGCTCCCAGGTCAACTACTACGACGCGTCCATCAATGGCTGCGCGTCAGAACAGGTTTGTTTTGTTTTGAGCGTGTAGCTTTGGCCAATGCTGGGCTCGTAGGAGCGTACATCTCGGAGGTTTGGTTTGCAGGTGTCCTCAGTTCCCCTTCGCTGCTTCTTGTCAGATGACACTTAAGGAAGAATAGACTTCCACCACGACAACGCATCGTGCATGGGCGGCACGTGGCTCGTTGGCAGCCTCAGTGCAAAATAGTGCAAAGTTGCGTGGCCCACGCGGGCCAGCTCATCCTTCAAACAATCCTTGCATACCTTATGCTGTCTTGCGACCTCAGCCTGGAAAAGATCACTCTCTCTCTCTCTCTCTCTCTCATATGCATGTAAGTAGCGCACATGGCTTGAAACCAAGGTGCAACACAGTTGTTTTGCGCGTTGCCACCCTAGTGACTTTCAGTGCAGGGTCTACCAAGTTCAAGCCTTCGTGTGAAGCTCTTTCCTGCTTGGGGCTGTCCCATTCGATGGGCTTCCAAGAAGGTTCTAGCGTGCTACTGCCTGAGCTGAAGCTCCCTTACACTGAAGTGGCTGCAGCCAGAAATGGATCAACTCACTGCGAACTTTTTTTACCGCTGCCAGCCAAAAAAGTCTACACTTTGAACTCCGCCATAAGAAGCCTGGTTTGAGGTGGTTGACAGTCAGGGAAGGAGTAAAGGGGGGGTCTATTCTCAAAACCATGTGCCGCTTTCGGTTATAGATTACATTACGGCACTTAATATTCAAGGGTGCCAAAATGAGACCCTAATTTTGGCAACCACCCATATACCTCCATGTCCTTCAGACCGTGGGGCCCATATAATGCCTCGCACTGCCACCCAGCAAAACCGAAATCTCTAACCTCTACACACTCTACGCCATCTCAGGGTTGCTGGGCTGAGCCTAGGCTCAGGCTGCACGCTGCGCAGCTGCTTTAGAGGGGCCATCCCATTAGCAGGGTATAGAGCTTTCAGTTGAGAATTTATTTTTTTTGCAGAGGTGGGTACGACTTATCAATTCGCGGAGGCCTTGGCGCTAAGCAGGCCTACTTGGAAAACATTTGTCGGGATTTTCTATTTATGCGTGGATCAAATGAGGTGAAACATGAGTTGTGTAGTGGTTCTGTAGGGCTTTCATCTCGAAAGCCTAGAAAGTAGCGATAGGGCGGCTGTATGTCTTGCGTCGTTGCAATGTTTGCTTTAGATTGCTAACACAATGACGAAGATGTCGGAGGGTTGCGGGCGAATGGCTTGGGCCGGCTACGCGTAACTCTGGCGTCTGAATCTATCCAGAAGAAGACGTGCTACATTCCCGTAACCCAATTTGGAGCCTGGAACCCCTAAAAAGGTCTCTTTCCATTTGAACCCTCCTCTTCAGCTTTCCATCTTTCTTGTAGAAGGTCACGGCATGTCACGCTGATGAAGGTTCCAACTGCGACCGTTGGAGCGGCAGTTCAGCAATCGGACCATCCGTGCCTTGGACGCATAATCTGAAGCATACACCGATTGATCCTGCTGCTGTTTCGAGATACTGCCTTCTAATACGCATGCTGATGGCAATGATGCTGAGGTGACGCCTGCCAGCTTTGTGTGTCAACTGATGCTGACTCTGTATAGCGCTTGTCCTGGAGACAAATGCTATCCCCAAACTCTTTCAGGATCCCATGCCCTGACCCTGACCCAGCTTCCATGCAGGCGCGCTACCTTATACAGACCTACCCGTTGCAAACCCAGCCAGTGACTCCATGCGTCGTGAGAAGTTGCAGGATTTGTAGTTGACCTCAAATCCCAAACCCCAAGGCGCCTTGCGCGCAAAAGTTGTTAAGATTCATCTGGCATAGGCCCGCAAAGCAACCGAACAGCGAGCCTCAACTCCGAAGCACAACTCACTAGTCCCTGAATTGTGCACCATGAGTGCCTCTACAGCTTTTTGCACGCATGGTCGCGAACAGAGAACGAGGCCAATGGCCCCTGCAGCTTAAGGCATCGACGTGCCAAGCCGGTCCCTGTTCTTCCTGACCGGCCTCAGCCGCTGGCACTTGCAGCATGGCATCCCGGACATGAGGCGCCGGCTTTCGAACAAAGAAAACGTAGAGGCGCCTGAATAGAATAGACGGCAACTTTGTCGTCGTTTTACTGGGTCATATTCCTTGTCTCATTCATTCGTTCAGATCCCCGCATCTCCTTGCCCTACTCCCAGTTCTTGCTATAGTGTCATCAGTGCCATTGTGGCCCTTGTGCACTGCAGCTTCTTGTTGACGTGTTCGGCCAGCGACCACTATGAGAGATATAAACTGTTGTCGTTTGCTTTCTTCGTGTGGCTTTACATGGTTTCGTGTCAGGCGTTGTAAGTCAAGATTCGACCACGCAACTCTGATAGGGCTTGCGTGGGGCTGGAGATGACTCGCGCTTAGCCTGGCCATGTGTTGCGCTGTGCCACTCAGTTTCTGGGAGGAGCCTGAAGGACAGTGCAGTTTGGTGTTTCCTACGTGCGACGCGTGTCAGTTTCCGTGCGTGGGCAGCTCCATTGTAGGCTTGCTGCATTGAAACCTTTGGAATCACTCGCGTAGTGTTCTGCCTGGTTGGCTTGCAAACCTTGAGTTACTCACTAGCAAGGTTTCTTGGGATTGCCAGAGCAAGCTTGTATCCTTTGCAGCGCATTTGTCCCAGTACTTTCACATCATGGAGGAGGGGCGTGAGGAAAACGTGTCTTAAGGCTCGGAGGACGAAGGCTGAGAAAAAGATCATGCTCTTAGTGCCTCGCTTTCGTGTGCAGACGAGAGAAGACATAAAGTCTGCGTCGCTCTCAAATTGAGGACCCTCACTATGAATCTTTACAGAAGCGAGGGTGGCCTTATCGTTATCCTGACCCAAAGGGCGTTCATAATGTTGTTCGACGTACGTTGTCCAACTCCGGCTTCAAGCCTGCGGGAGGCAGAACCGACTGTCATTGACATTCCGTACGGTGGACCGGCTGCTTGTTTGCAAGCTCATGAACAGTAATTTCTCAACCCAGATTCTACACTTTATCGCATGTGTCTGTGTTGGGGTTAATCACTGCCACAGCACAACCACCCGACTGCCGCTGATGACGCTAACGACCACTGCCAGCCGGGAGAGAAGGAAATGTGTGTTGTTCCACAGTAAAACTTCCATATCGGTAAGATAAGTGACAGATAACACACCGCCGGAAGCGCGACGCGTGGGTACTGGCACTAGTACTTGTACTGGTGCTGGCGCCCGTATCCCTGTTACTGTTGCTACTGCTACTGCTGCTGCTGCCACTGCTGCTGCTACTGCTGCTACTATTACTTTTACTAATTACTACACCTACTACTTCTTCTACGACGACTACTACTACTGCTACTAGAACGACGACCATGCCTACTAGTACTTACTACTGCTAGTACTGGTACTAGATAACTACAAGTACAACACTTGCTATTATTAATTCGGCCCCTACAGCTCCTTAAGAGAGACGAAAGCAGCCATGCGAAAAAGGTCAGCTGCCAAATCGAATCTCTGGAGCCGTCGTTGGGCAGAGCTGCCATGGGCGGAGGCGACTGCAGGGCCCCGCTTGCGGTTGCACTTGTACTCTAGGCCCTGGTCTAGGATGTCGAAAAGGGTTTACAAGGATGCCTAAAGCATTGCAGGTCTTTGGATCCCGGATATGAAAGAACTCTGTATAATATTGCAATTTGTTCTTTACGGTGGTTCCATTAAAGCTCATGTGAGTATTTTCAGGTAAGTGACGGGATCGTGTGTTGGGAAGTGATCGCGTGAGACGTGGCTCATGGGGGTAGATTCGACCTCCAACAAGCAGAAGAATTCAGCTTCCATGTTTTTGGGCCGGCCTGTCAGGAAGCCAACGCGAACTGGCCATTGGTTGCTTGACTTTGATGCTGCTAAATCCACTTTCCCACAGAATTAGGGCGCCCAATAACAGCGTGATAAATACGTTCCTCAGCAAAGCCACAACTAACTACGCTGCTGTTGAGGACTTAGGCCCAAACCTTTATTGAGTACCTGGGCCATGGGAGTTGAGTTCAGCCCAGGTCACCCCAGATGGCTCTGAGCTCCATCTTCTGAAGACTTGGAACTGGTGTGGCTTCGGCTGAAGGATTTGCATGGGATTTTAGGAAAATCCAGGGCGTCTTTCAGGCTTCTGTGGGCTGGAGCCCTGCAGTCCTGAGTTTCTGGAGTCACAGGTCCACTGCGTTGACAAATTGTGGGCGAGACCTTGAACAGGCTTGGTGGCTTGAGATTTGAGAGCTTGCCCTCCAAGAGTTCAGGGTTTTGAACCCAATAAATCGTGTATTTCTTCGCAGGGCGCTGTGCTCCATGGAGTCTTCTGTGACACGTGTGAAGGGTGGCCCGCCCAGGCCGAGCTAGCAAAGAACCCCAAAAAGGCCTGCAAGGATTACCGTTATTCAATCGGTGGCCGCGGTAGGTTAGAGTGAAAGGTCCTGGGCCATGTTTCCAGGCAGCGAGAAATTACATGCAAAAACCTCCAAAGGCAACTTTCAGCAGGGGCATACCTTGTGTACGTATCCCGGTTCAAAAACAAAGCCCCTGTCATTGATGCCGAGACTTTTGTGTGACTATGAGTCCCTTTGCACAGTCATTCTAGTTTAGAACGGTAAGGTCTCAGAGCCTTGCCAGATTTGTAGTGTAACAGTGTCTGATTCCTGCTTTCCCCTCGCAAGATCTGCTGCATCCAGGCTATCCACACAAGAATCAGCAGCGAACGTACTACCAGGCTCTACTCAACCTCTCATGTACTCTATTCAGGGCATGGTGTAAGTTGTCTTCAGAAGGATTGGGCGTGCTTCCTTTGCACATTGAAGACTCTCGATGGCCCCTCCTGAAGTTCTTGTGGTGCGGCCGTACGGCCTAGGAGATCGGCCTTTTCGTTTGGGATCTGGGACAGTGTTTCATCGATGAGGCGGAATAAAAGCTTGAATACTAATTTGTAATTGTTACCATTGGAGTGCGGTACTTTGCGAGCCTTGGGAGGAACTGGGAGGCCGTCGGGGGCTCAAGAAGTGGAAGGCGGATGCCCAGGATGAACAGAAAGTTGAAGGGACACTATCCGGGTGGTGGAAGTTGGCAATGTCTATGGATGACCCGAAAGTTGAATGAAAGGATGATTCGAAATCATTGTCCGTTGTTGGGTACCTACTAGATTCCTCGGATACTTCCAAAATTGTCCACGATATTCCTTGCCTGAATCATCCTGAATCCTTATACGGCCCTTCACATGGTACTGGCACCTCCGTCTTGAGAAGCCCGAAGTGACTGCAAGGCGCGGCGCTGGAGGGCAGGTCGAGGCGGGACCCGAATGTAGAAGCCTAAACAATTGCCAACATCATCCGCTCAACATCCGCCTGTGACTACGGTATGACATGCCCCAAAAAGCCTCACTCTAATTTGAGGAGCCCACAGGGATTACAGTTTCAAGGGGAAGAACGTAACTATTGATTCTCGCGTGGGCGGTTTCTCAAATTGTGAGATGGGCCTAGGACATGGGTTCTAGACTCCAGGTTTACGATTTCCTGTTTTGGGTTCAGGCTTTATGGACACGTGGTTGTCCTGGTTTGGGCGTTTAGGATCTTGGGTGCAATACCAGGAGCAGTATCTTGTAGGCATTCAAAAAGCGGCATGATTTTGACATCTACGGCCTATGTGTTTCACAGAATCACAATGCACACTTCAGGTGTGTCCTTTGTATGGTTGTAGGACGTAGAGATTAGGATGTGGCTTCGGGTGGCGGGGATCTCAAGCATCACGGGTATCATTCTGAAGCCCTTACAAGAAGCAAGACTTTATGATGGTTAAACAACTCAGGGGATAGGAAATGTTGGGCGTAAAGACAGATTGGGGCCCAACTCAGAATGAAAAGGCTACTGGGGAAGATGAGGTTTCCTTCTTCTTGCCATTGTGAAGACCCCGACGTCGTGCCAGTCCACCGTTTCATTCTTCGTGAAGCGACTGTGCTGAGCTTATCCAGGACTTATCCTATGCTTGGCATCAGGTTCTCCTGACTTATCCTTTAACTGTCCCCTCTCGTTTTGTCATCTCCCAGAAGTCCTGGCATGCTCACTCGAAACCCCAAATCGCCAGTCCTAGACAGTGATTAGTGTCAAACCTGAAAGCCATTAATGCCTGTCTACCAAACTTGTGTGGATTTTGGTAGAGCTCCTATTTGGAAGGTATCATTTCACATCGCTTGAGACGCATTGTATTCTGCTAAGAAAGCCCCGGGCCGCTTTCTTATTGCAACATCGAAAGAGTTTCAGGACATACTTGCTGTTCACGCTAGACCTACATATAATATATATATATATGGGTATTGGTCTAAATCCCCTATAATACGGGGTCCTATATTTGGGTTCCCATTATAATACGGGTCCCTATATACATTTCCCCCATTT
>CAJNIZ010004213.1:0-16355 GCA_905231905.1 Symbiodinium pilosum
CTGAGAGGAGGGATTTCCATCCGACTTCAGCGAACCCATTTGAAAATTTACCTTCATAGACCTCTTGCGCAGTCCCCTTTTCAAGGTCGCCTTGAAGCCCTTCTCAAGCTTCTTTTGAGAAAACAGGCCCCCCCCCCTTCTCAAGCTCCCCTTGAAGTCCCTTCTCAAGCCCTCCTTCAATTTTAGAAATATTGGTCCTATTGCTCAAGATTGGTGATGACATTTTGATGTCATTCTCAGAGACCATTCTCACATAGATTCATACTTGAGCTCCAGTGCACAAAAGAGTTTGCTGAGTGATTGCAAAGCTGTGAGTAATTGCATCTGTGTCTTGATTGAGACCAGAACTGCATCATGAGTATTTGAAGTAGTTGTTTGATTTGTATATTTGGAATTTTTCATGGTAGCGGAGCATCTGGCTAAGACCAGGCTTCTGTAGATTACCTTGGAAACATTGCATTGTGCAAATGGCTGCTTTTGATAATCGGCAAGGTCTAGGAGGAGATCAAATTGTTCCCTCCTCTCCACTATTCTGGAGAGTCGGATAAGTGGAAAGATTGGTCATGGCAATTGAAGTCCTATGTTGCATTGTACAAGCCTCACGCCAGAGAAGTCATGGATTTGTCTGAAGGAGCACCAAATCCTATGACAGATCAGGTGCTCACTTACCAAGTGAATCACATTGGAAAAGATGCGCAGCTTCTGGTATCAAATTACGGAAGGCCCGGCAAGATTGATTGTCAGACTTAACGAGCGCGGAAATGGATTTGAATCTTGGAGACAATTGCAGGAGCGGTTTTCATTGCCTGACAGAGCACGGAATGAGTTTGCTAAGTCAATTGGTTGATTTCAAACTCCGAGACGAATTTTCTTTCGCTTGAAAAAATGAATGGGGGAAAGTGAAATTTAGACATGAATTGATTTTTCTTTTGTTTAAAGAAATTGAAAGAAAACACAACTCAACATAACTTAAGAATTATTGGTCTTTTCCCCTTTGCTTAAAGAGGTCTATGAAAATGAAATTCAAAAATACATTGACCTTGTCCTTTGTTTGAAGAGGTCTATGGAAGGTTAAAAATTATTTCAAATTCTCCTTCTTGCGCTCTTATTAAAGATTCTAGTTTTTCAAAAGGCTTCAAGGGGCCTTCAGAAAGGGCTTGAACGTGGGCTTGAAAAGGGGTTTCAAAGAGGGACTTGAGAAAGGAAGCCTGAATTCTCAAAGCGCTTTAGAGGTCGACTTCGCTTGAGAAGAGACTTTAAGAAGGCCTTGAGAAGGGAGGTTTCTTAAGACTTTAAGGGTTCATATTTAAAGAATTTTCAAAGTTTTCAACGTAACTCTGGCACGCGAACAAAACTTGTCAAGTTTATAAAGAGCACTACACTCCGCTCCAGTTGCAAGCTTCGTGATTTTAACATGATTTTTGGCCAAGATTTGATCTGGAAATGTGCAATTTCAAAAAAAAATGCATGCATTTTTGGAAGTCTGATTTCTGTTCCCAACCTTGACTGTCTTGGACTGAAATTACCCAGCGTCTCCACCACCTAGAACTGTGCACTTATCAGAGGTGGCCAGCGATAGCAGCTTGCTATCTACCACAATAAATGGAAAATCTGTCTGGTTTGTACAATCAGAAAAATGTGTACAAGTATTAGCAAGGTAACGTTCTGTTGTCAATATACTTTAAAAGGACGTTATGCGCTAAATCATGGTGGCGCTTGTGCACTCGCGCCTGCAGGTTCTTCTCATCATCGATTTTCCGGAGGTAAAAAAAACCATACCGTTTTTTTCTGACCCCGGACGGGGTCGAATAAAAACCACTAGTAGTAGTAGTAGTAGTAGTAGTAATAGTAGTAGTAGTAGTAGTCGTAGTAGTAGCAGCAGCAGCAGCAGTAGTAGTAGTAGTAGTATAGTAGTAGTAGTAATAATAGAAGTAGAAGTAGTAGTAGTAGTAGTCGTCGTAGTAGTAGTAGTAGTAGCAGTAGTAGTAGTAGTAGTAGTACTCGTAGTAGAAGTATTCGTAATAGTGATAGTAATAGTAACACTAGTAGTGGTAATAATAATCGTCGTAGTAGTCGTCGTATTATTACAAGTAATGGTAGTAGTAGTAGTAGTAATAGTAGTAGTAGTAGTAGTAGTAGTAGTCAGTAGTCGTCGTCGTCGTCGTCGTCGTAGTAGTAGTAGTAGTAGTCGTCTTAGTAGTAGTACTCGTAGTAGTAGTAATGGTCGACGCGCTACGCTGCCTGACATTTCAACATTGACTGGAGAAGAGTGCTTCGCACCCCTCGCCCCGGCTAGGGGCGCCTTCAAGGAAAGGCTTCGACTGGAGATCCACAAGAGACAAGCGCACCACCTTCCGAGCCTCGCTAACCTGTGCGAGAGCCTCATAGCGGGGTGCGACGGACATGAGCATGAGAGCGGGACCCCCGCTGGGACGAGCAAGGAATTCCCAACAAGTGGGGAAGCCGAGTGCCCGCCAAAACTGTGTGCAGCCTATGCAGCCAACCTCTGGAACCGCCTCTTGGAAGGCAAACAGACCTGCTTGTGGAACAGGCTATTCAAGAAGACCGGATTTCTGGGACACCCAACTCATCGAAGACATCAGAGCGGGCATAGAGGTGGTTGGGCCCGCAGAGTGGTCGTCAATATTCAAGCATGGATATGCCCCGCCTGAAATGACTCCGGACCAGTGGCAGGCGCAAGCGGTATGGCGGCGCAAGGCAGCCATCTCATCTTGCAAGCCCGCAGGTGACCAAACGGTTGATGACCGTGGGAGCAATCTCTAGAGAAAAGAGATGAGAGCTGGATCAAGGGCCCTCTTGGACGAAGGCCAGATGTCATCCGAGTTAGGGCTTAGTGATTGGGTTTGCGCTAGGAGGGTTTGCATTCCGCCAGCCAATAAAATTAGGTAGATAGACGATGCCAAAGCCTCTGGAATCAACGGTGCATTCTCGACCTACAGCAAGCTACAACTCATGCATGTTGACGCTGATTTTCTTGATCCTTCTAATCATCCAGTGCACCTTCTTGGTTCTCGAACAAACATATCTTTGTCCGATGGGACAACCCTGGAATGCATACTGCACGCATCGTGGGGTCGGAAGCTTCACGCAAGCTGCTTCCGGCTTGGCCCCTGGAAGGCCAATCGGCAGGGTTGCTCTTCGATTGGAATTCGTGTTGTCCACAAGAAAAGCACACAGGTGTTCAGGATCATAGATATGCTAGACAACATGGCAAACACGTCCGCTACCTTCGAAGAACCTTTGAGTACTGTGTCTCGAACCCCGTTATTGTCGACGAACAAAAGGGCTCTGCGATTTCTGATGGAGAGCTAGCCGATGTAACCCAACAAGGATTGGGAACAACTCCAAGTGGGTGATCAGCTGCTTCCGTCCCTTGCTTGACCACATGGCAACAAGAGCGTCGGGCACCTCGACTTCTGCCACCAGAAGTGAGCTTGCCTTCTGTGAGAATGCTGTCCACTTCACGCAGCAAGTCTTTTTCGACACTGTCCCGATTTCGGTAACAAGTGTTCCATGTCTTTTCCCAGCTGAGGGCTAGGTGCCACAGAGACAAGGATGCTCGGTTGAAGGCGTACACACTTGCTCTTGCGCCAAACATAAGAGACGTAGCCACGAAAAAGACAGGGCGCTGATGCCCGGCGACCGAGCTACAATGGGTCTTGTCTGCAGGGTCGACGTTCTTAGCCCATGGGCCAGCTGTTTATATGCTGCGGACAGGTCAGGGTTCGGCCCACCAAGCTTTGGAGTTGACACTTGAGAAGCCCTGGAAGGCACCAAATGAGATGGTGGAAGCACTCTTGAAGACGCGGTCTTTCTTGGACTTTATATGTAGCTTCGGAAAAGGGGAATGTGAAAGGACCGTAAGTCCAAAGTACGCGCACGTGACCAGTGTGTACACTCTCTTCTTGTGGAACCTGTGCGTTTCGTCCGTCATAAACTTGTGTGTTCAGCTACGCAACGCATTTCCGAGTTTGACTCCGACTGGCCCATGGCCCTTCTGCTCGGAAAAGAGTGCCGACACGTCTTGCCTGCTTGAGTGACTTTTTGGATTAGATACAATACATATTTGATGGACTATTACATTTCCGGTTGTGAATAAATATATTCGTGATTTGAGGATGCGAAGATTTCAAAATTTGATCTCTCACTGCAGGTGATGGCTCTATCTTGGGACAGGGAAGGGAGCTGGCTGTGTGGGATGGGGGTTAGAACCAAAGTACGCACACGTGACCAGTGCACATTCTCTTCTGTGGAACGTGTGCGTTCCGTCCGTCGTGAACTTGTGTGTTCAGCTACGCAACGCATTTCTGAGTTTGACTCCGACTGGCCCATGGCCCTTCTGCTTGGAAAGGAGTGCCGACACGTCTCGTTGTGTTTAAATATATTCGTGATCTGCGGATGCGAAGATTTCAAAATTTGATTTTTGGAAACCTGATATCCTAAGATGTACTGGTATGTGTTGTTACACCGCGGTTCGCCCCCTTCCCCAGTATGAAAAGGCTCTTGCTTGCCTGGCCCTGAGCCCAGCTCGGTAGCAGGGATTCGCCCTTCGCATTTTGACGTTTGAACATTTGGTTTTCCTTAGGTTCTTTACAGCCGGTAGCTTGCGTAGCTCTTGGTTGGCAGGAAACTGAGATTCAGCCATGCTGGCTATTGAATTCTAGAATTGGAATTAGAGCCCAGACGAGCAAAAAACGCTGTGACGTGGGTCCGCGCAAATCCCAGCGTCAGGTCCCACGCCGGTCCTGAGTATTTACTGTAAAGCCTTGCTTTCCCCTTTCATTGGTCCTGAAGAAAAGGGTCCTTCTCATGTTTTGCGGTTGTTCCCAGGGCCGATGGCTTGCTTCGCGTGGTATCTAGATGGAGCCAAATTCATCAGCCCGGCCCAACCTGTTTACTCCAAAGCTTCGCTGACTGTTCTGCTCAAAATCACTCGACACTGTTCAGCTCAGGATCACTCGACATTTTCTATTCGAAATCATTTGACATTGATGTCATTGGGATTAATTGTCTGGAAGGTGTCATTCTAGTTGCCCATCCTGGCAAGTTTTTGGATTACCAGTGTTGCTGTTGTTGTTTGTTTGGTGCCTTGCCCAGCTTGTTTTTGGTTTTATTTATGGTCGAGACATGATGTTGTAGGGTTCAGCGGTGCATGAACGAATTACATCTATGGAGTTTTTTCCTTTGTATTGTATCCTTGTGCCGGGTTATGCAGTGGCAGAAGAACCTTGTCAGAGAGCAGGGTTCGAGTCCCAACAGCATGATTTGACCGCAACGTGCAGGATCAGCAGGTCAGGGCGATGCAGAAATGAGTGGCCCAAACATGATGCATTGGAATTCAAATTCCGTGTGCAACGCAAGGTGTCCGAAGTGCCCACATTCTGTGGGTTTTTTTCCCACGGCCCTCCTACGCTCATTTCTTGAAAACTTCATGTCGAGCCAAACGTGTTAGCATTTTCAGCTTGACCTTGAGGGTCCTACGTACTTGGCAAGTAGATGCATTGTCACCATACTCCACAGCTTCATCTTATAAGCCCCAACTAAGGTCCTCCATTATTCGAATTGACTTTAAACCAGCATTGCGGGCGCATGTCCTTCTACCGCGAGGCGGTCTTCCAGGCCTGAAGAGTGGGGCTGGTGGGGTAGGCAAAACTGTGGTGCTCCAGACTGTAGGTCAGCTGCTTTGGGGTATATATACATATATGTATATAGAGCGGCATATAAGTATGTAACTATATATCTATATATGTCTTGCTCATTGGAATGTGTACAGATTCAACTTGCTTTCCGCAATGCTGAGAACTTGTGTCCTTGCTGGTGATGCCCTTGCGGGTTTCTGTGCCACTTGTGCGTGGCCGTGTGCTTTCAGGGCTCTGCCTAGATGAGCGTCAAGCAAGGATCAATAGTGCTTGAATGAGCGACTCTTCACGAGTCGGTCCCTTTGAAAGCATTCCCCCACGGTTATCCAGCTTTGGAGGACCAAGGTCAACACCTAAAAGGTGTCGTGTGAGGGCCGCACATCCAGGGTTCAAATCTGGGCATGGGGCAGGCATGAAAAATCATTTCTTCAGGTTAAACTGATGTTCTTATGGGAGTTTAAAACAAGGGCTCCCCCTTCTAGAGCCCAAATTGGATAATCCTCAGTATCGAGACCCCCTAAAAGCACCCGTAAGTTTTGGAAACTGTAGTTTTCCCTGGAGTTGCCCCAACCAAGGTGCTGAGTTGCAGTCGGTGCACGTGGGTCAGGATACACAAAGTGTTAGGGAACATGTTTCTGATGTAAGAGGCAGGGAGTATTTGACATGAGGGGGAAGGGATGATCAAGTTGGACCAAATGTAAACCCGTGATTAATGAATCCCCTTTAACGGCCTTAGTATTAGGATCCCGAGTATAGTCCCTATTAGGGGAGGGGGGTTTATTAATCAGTGGTCTGCATTAGCAATGGTCAGAAGGCGCTCCCTTTTTGTTGAGGCCATTAAAGCGAATCGGGTCAAGGGTCTTGGCTTGAGATATTTGTGAAAATTCATTGATGACGTGCACATGTCACAAAGGCCGCTCCTTTTGGGGAGTGCCTGGGCATCACAAAAAGGAGCTTCCAAAGCGGGACTTTTCAGGAATCCTAGGACCTAAACCATGCTAGGACTGCTAGGACTTGGCCCTTGGAGGGCCCTAATTTAGCACATTCTGGGCTGTACAGAAGTCGCTACCTTCCAGCACAGTAGGCTTTGCAAGGATCTGTATTGTAAAGCCCTGTCATGTAGAAACCAGAATCATTTCCAACATTATTCCCAATGATTTTTCATCTCCTACTATACATTATATCATACAATATACCCCCAAATCCTACTCTGCTTAGTTTGGCCCCAGCAGTAGGTATCGTTGCTTATCAGGTTGGCCCCACTCGGGTCAGTCCGATTCAAGATGCACTCTGTGCTTTTCTCAGCTCTGCATGGCTGCCGCCCGTAGGATTGGGGGTTTCCCAAAATTAGGGGTACTCGTTTTGGGGATCCTCATAACAAGGTTTATGATATATTGGGATTTATATCGGGCTCCCCCTATTTAGGGAAATTACCCTTTGTTATTGAGGGTTGGAGTTTAGGGTTGCAAGAGTGCTAGAAGAGGCTCCATGGTATCAATGTAGAAGAGGGATTGTAGAGGGTCAAAAGCGATTGCGGCAAACTGGGGTGCATGAGAACTAGGGTTAAAAATTCAGAGGATTGACCCACAAAATTTGGGCATTGCATGGTCAAAGGCACTTCCCAAGATTGTGGCACCCGATTACTCCCGACCCCAGCTGTGACGCTTCTCGAAACGTTGTGGGCTTTGGTGATGAGACAAGGTTGTATTCGCGCGTGGATCTGTAATCTGGGAATGATACGATGAGCTATGGAATTTGAAAAGCGCCTGTATGGGTTCAGGAGTACTTGGACTTGCAGGGAAGGGGTGAAGGTTTCGAGGACCATAACAGTGCACTTTCTCATGCATTCTGTCTCTTTGAGAGGTCGCTCTCTATCGTTCTCCATCTCTACCTGGAACACTTCTATGGTGGTACGCGCGGAGCATTCTTTCGGGTAAAGAGTTTAGTCTGAAGACGCTGCTCTCCCACACTGCTTATGTATCCTTGAGAATCACCCAAAATCAGGGTACGTTGTAATTACCTCACCCCCAATGGTGGTTTGTATAGAGTGGTTGGAATGATTCAGTTTGCTTTTGCCGGGCGCGGGCTTTAAGACGCTCCATGGTTCTTGTGGAAAAAAGAAGTTTCCCCAATGAGGAAGGCAAAGTATTGCCCAAATTTGTGTTTTGCTTCCAGGATACCTTTTTGGAGATCATGTGACGTCATAGCAAGCAAAACATGCTACATGCCTAGGGACGTTTTCAACATGTCCTGAAACTAAGCACGAATTTAATGCCTTTTTGAATAGGCAAAGTCGAAGATACGTCCTAAAGGAGCAGAACCTGACTAGTGTCCTCTAGGCCTCCAGATAGGCACAGAAATCCATAAGAATCGCATGGGGGAATTGCAGGACATTCTGAATCCCGTGTATGCCTTTCTTTATCGGTTCAAACTAACCAAATAATTCCTGCAGTTGCGCCTTTGAGGCTGGAAGGAGCGGGCCAGTGCGGAGACTTGCTTTCCCAACCTTCGAGGGACGCCCTGCTCGGCGTCGCCGGGTCCATACCAATGGGCGACGGGGCTTTGTTACTTACTAGTGATCTTCAAAGAATTGGGAATGGCTTGTAGATCTAACATAGTATGAGCATTCATTATCTCACCCTACAGGAATTCTTTTTTTCATTCCCAGCCAGCCAGCAATAAGCTGTCCGCCTGGTGATTTTCTTAGAATCCAAGGATCGAAGGGAGTTTGTTTTTGGTGTGTACGGGTTCTGGCGACTTTCGGGTTTCAAGATGCTTGGGGTTTGGCAGGGATGGCGGATCTCAAGGAATTAGTCTTTGGCATACGGAAGCCCCAATCCACATAAAGCCGTTAGTATCCACACAGTTTTTGTGAATCCCCATACCTTTGTGTAGAGCTCATCCTTTCCCCCCTTCATGTCTTGCACGTCATTGCGCAATCTGTATGATGTCACTTAGACCTATTCATGAACCGCCTTGAAAGTACCCTGAACTCGGATTCAGCTTAGGAAATCGCTCGCCAGCAGGGGCCAGCCTTTCGACGGCGCGGCAAGGCAACCGCTGTAGTATTGAGAATATCTCGCAATTCTATTGATGACATAGGTTCTAAACCAGTCAAGTGGGAAAAGCATCGGATTGTGTAGATGTGGTAGAAATTGGGAAATGGGGTTCCAGTTTGGGATGCATGTGGCTTCTGACTTTTCGGGTTGTGAACGGAGTGGTGTACATATGTTATCAGGAAGATGGCGAGTCTGTAGGTATACTTCAGCCATGGAAGACAAAATCGCTGAAGTGCAGGGTTGCGGGCCGAACTGAAGCTGTGTAGCTTAGAAGGTTCAAGGTTCAGGTTTCGGGCGTAGTCTTTGAGTTCTCCATGGAGCAACTGAAGCCTAGTCGTGTTTGAGGAGCGTTCAGGCATTACTGGCTTGCAGTTAACGAAGGTGACTTACCAGTATCAGGAAGCCACGTTCTTTGGTATTCATCCTTACTCTGGCATCTTAATGTAAGTGCCTGAAACGCAATCTAGTTTGTTGATAGCGTCGTCACAAAGCACAAAGACATCCAGAGGACTCCATTTATCACAGGAGTTTAGTGAGTGTAATGTTAAAATCTCTTTTACAGGGCCTCCCTGCCAGAGTCAACAATTTTTTGAGGAATACTGAAATGAGCTCTAACCTGGGTTAAGGGCTTCGACCTGTTCCTTGGAGGGTCAGGTCGACTTATTTATTAGTTTAGTACTCGGATTTTTTTTCTACAAGGGTTATCTGGCTAGAAGTATGTTTGTTTACGTTGACCTGGCCATCAGATAGATCAGGTTCTGTGGTTGAGGGTATGAGTTTGAGGGTGTCGTGCGCTGTCTGTCCTCGATCCCCTGCATGGTTCCCATTGGTAGTTTCCCAAAATAAAGGGACCCCAATATAGACCCTAATATAGCCTTTATTGCTGGGAGCCCCAAAAAGGGTATCCCTGATTTTGGAACCTCCATTATCATGAACCCCCCCTGTCTGCTTAATGATAACTCCAGCCACTACAGTCCCACTATGTATCTGGGAACTAGTCATTCTGCGTGAGGCTCGGGCGCTTATGAGTAGGGGTGGGGGATGAGAAAAGCAGGAAGCTACTGAACCCACTCTCTACACTCCCAAACAGTCAAAGCTCTCTTGTCAAAAGCGTATGTAATCCTAGCAGGGCCGCAATTCTTGCCAGAAACCGGAAGGGGTCCTTGCAAGACCCTCTGAATTTCCATGACATTCCCTTGTCCCCAGCCCTGGCACTCAAAGCATGCAGGTGCCGAAGGACCTCGGGGCAGAGATTCTCACAGCCTATCAGCTGCAAGCAGCGCGGTGACAATGCCAACATCACGAATCCATTTCAAAATGCCACGTGTGGAGCACGACGACGATGAATCCTCGTTCCCTTGGACCCAGGACAACGACTACAACCGGTAATTAGGGGAACTCGCATTTTGCGAATGCTAGTGCTGGTAGTGGTGGTAGTAGGAGAAATAGCATCAGTATGAGGAGTAGTAGTAGCTGTCGTCGGCGGCGGCGGCGGCGTCGGGTTTTAAAATTGTGCATTTCTACCAGTGATATTCTTGTCATTCGTATTTTCCTTGGTGGTTGTAGGCAGAGGAGGAGTACGTAGGAGAACATGGAAGTGACACAAGTAACATCCAGCATGATGAGTGCTGCTGTGTATCACTGCGACTTCGCTTGCGACTCTTGTCTATAGTTTCGGGTGACAATGCTCCAGCTGCTGCTTGCTTTTGGGAGGCCAACTGGTAGTAATAAATGGGGAATGGCTTGCAACAACCTTACAGTCGATACAAGCTTAGACCGTAGAAAACTCACTGAGGAACCTACTTGCGACTTGCGTTACCCATGAACCTTGAGGTGACGTAAGCCATGGACGCCCGCATCCCAGGCGCAGGAGAAGCAGCGAGAGGCTCTCGCGCACCTCGCAGATGCCTGTAACCTCCAGCCAGCAACTGGCCTGGTCATTTCAATGGGTTTGGTGTGTGTGTGGCTTCCTGGCTTAGAGCTGTGGGTTTGGGGGTTTAGGGGTCAGTTACATTCTCAGCTTGCTTCTGTAGATTTCTTGGAGGACGCTTTGTGTCTTTCAGCCAGCAGCGCTGGGGGTGCTCTTCAGTCTGGCCGAGCATCACCAAACCCTAGACCCTAGATGCAAGAAGGCTGGAGGCCTGGCAATGAGTTTTCGGGCAAGAAGGGTTGGCATCACTGAAGATTTACAGTCTGCGTAGGTTTTGGATGGGCCCAGGATTCCGGATTCCCAAGCACTTCCCAGTCTCCCGGAAGTTCACTTGCTTCCCTACAGCTGGGTGACGACAAGAGAGTTCCGAAGAACCTAGGTTCAAAATTCCCCATCATCAGCGGGCTGTGTAATTCACATGCTGCTGCTCTTGTACAACTACTACTATGATGACTACGACTCTTATTGACTGCTGCTACGGTTTTTTGCTGCTGCCATTGCTACTGCTCATGTTTGGAGGTATTGCTTTCAGGTTGACCACCCTCGCTTTGCACTGCCAAACCCAGGCAGGCATCTCCTTCCGTGCCGCGAAGAACAAGCCGCTCAGGGCGGAGCCCGCAGAGGCTTCGAGCTCTCTGAGTGGGGCTTAGGGTTTAGATTTAGAGTTTAGGTTTAGGGTTTAGGGTTTAAAGAGTTTAGGGTTGAGGGTTTAGGGCGTTATACAGGGCTTTCGGTGCTTGAGGTCTGGACTTTGAGAGTTATGGATTGATAGTAGACATCTTCTATGGCTTTTATACCACATCTGGAAGTTATGCCGAGTTGTACTCTGGGAGCTACCTTAGTATAGTATGACCACCCACACTGGAATCCTGTTCAAGGGACTTAGGTCGATTTCAGATGGTGAAGTTCTTCCAGCTTCTTGCGGTTTTGGGATGAGGGGGTATTCATGCTTTGTAGGCTGTAGGGTTTCGAGATAGGGGGTTTGCAGGGTTGAGGGGTTCTGTGGTTTAATACATTGGTTGCCTGAGGCCTGGAGGCTAAATTTGTTGTCAGTTTGGAGTTTGGAGGTGTTGGTTTCGGCGCTTTCAGGCGATCTGGAGTCTGAGGTGTTCAGGGGCTTAAACATTGGAAGGGGCCCGTTCGGTTTGACACATGAGTCAAGGTTTTCAGGTTGTATCCGTAGGCTTATATCCCTAGATTCTAAGGCCCTTTGTTGGAAGAGTAGGGGATTGAGTTGGTTCATGTCATGGTAATATTCGGTTCATGTTTTGGCACCTCATCTCGGTACGACCTCAGGGGTACAACGCTGGAACTCTTGTGTGAAGGTTACGGGCTTGCTCCTGACTTGCCCCACAAGAACCTTAGAGCTTCACACCCGCAGGAAACAAACCTATTCTTTGCAAGTGTTGCTTATGTGGAGGCTGCGGTCTGTCTACCAGAGCTGGAAGCATGTCCGACTGTG
The DNA here is from genome assembly GCA_905231905.1 of Symbiodinium pilosum. NCBI lineage: Eukaryota > Dinophyceae > Suessiales > Symbiodiniaceae > Symbiodinium > Symbiodinium pilosum. The sequence goes on from CAJNIZ010004213.1 coordinate 12,112, forward strand.
TCCGATGAGGCCGAGTTGTAGGCTGTGGGAATATGGGGCCAATATAGGGTTAGGGGATATCAGGATTCAAATGGCTACTGTAGGTAAGGCTTAGGATCCAAACCCTGAACCCTAAAGCCCCAAACCCTAGATCCCTAAACTCTAAATCAAGCCCACATCCGAAACCCTAAGCCCTAAGGCTACGGGTTGGGGTTTCAAAGTAAGGGTTTAAGGTTTTGCAGACTGGAGCGTCTAGGGATGCTAAGGGCCAGGCAAGGTCTAGAACATGCCAACAGCGAAGCACCATCTACAGGTGCAATATTTAGGGAGAATGCAGGATCACTACATGGGCTATGTAGGGGTTACATGGGGGTTCATATAGGGGTTAATATATAGGGATAATGGAAAAGAACATGGAAACTACTATAATACCTACAGGTGTGATATATAGGGATAATGCAGGGTTGATATAGTGGTTACATTGGGATTATGTAGGGTGTATATATATGTATATGGATACCAGAAAAGAAAATCGGAACCAAACCCTGCGCCCCCGAACGCTTAACCCAACCCGAAGCCCCAACCTGTAAACCGATAGACTCTAATCCCAAAAGCCTTAAGCTCTAATCCGTGAAAGCTCCAGCACGGCCCTCCTTCCCAACAACTCCAACTCTCTCGCATCCCTTCTCAAAAGGTTCAGTCAGAGCGCCGAAAGCGCGAGGAGGCCGAAGAGGAGGTAGAACGTCTTCGGGAGGAGCTGAGGCCTGGAATGGGTTCTAGGACCAGGGCTCAGGCGTTAGGATTTGATGATGAGGGCCTTTGGATTAGGGATTAAGTGCTAGTGAATAGGGATGGGGGTTCGGGGTGTAGAGATTCGGATGTAATTCAGGGTTTAGGATTGTGCGCGGCAAGTTTACTTCAAGGTTCGCGGGCGCCTATCTGCCAGGGTCTTTGAGGAATGTAGAGAAGTGTCAGGCTTAGGGTAGGGTTTCTCAGCATTTTGCATTGCTGGACGTACCGTAGCTTGGGTGAGCGGCAAGCTAAGCGTTTTTCCTACTCATGTCACGGAACCCCTCCCCTGAATCCAGTTGTCTTCCTGCTACGGATTGCAACAATCACATCAAGGTCGTGAAAAGATCATTTCGGTGCTCCTTTTCAAGTTCCACCTGTGTTTGGGCAAGTTTATGTTTATGGAAGTGGCTGGGGTTTTGAGGGTGTGGGTCTTGTAAACTTTGCATTGCGCAGAGTGACAGGCAATGTCTGCGAGGGTACAGTCCTCAACCTGAAGCCCACTATTAGATTTCAACCTGTGACTTGCTGAAGCCTCAAACCTGACGCCTTCGAACTCAAAGCTTGCCCAAACCTTGATGGATATGGGCTGTGATATGGGGGGTTTTCAAAGTCATGGTCTTTTGGGGTCGTTATCCTGAAGCAGCCCTTCATACACGAGCCTGGTTTTGACAACTTTCCATATGTTCTGATCTTGAGCCTAGCTTCTCAGCTAAATGCAGGACTGTGAATCACCAATCGCAAGCAGCATACTTAGCATAAGAACGATAAATCACAACTGACTTCAGTTTTTATGTAAGACCTCGTCAGAGTTTCATAGGTTTCTTTGACTTTTCGTCTTCATGCTCAGGTGCGAATGCAGGAGTGGGTTTTAGTTACTAGCAAAGGATGAGTACAGCCTGTGTTGCAGGGAGATTCCCGTAGACCTTTTGCATTCCAAGAAGCCTTACACCCTAAACCCTAAACCCCAAGTCCTAAACCCTATGCCCCAAACCTTAAGTCCTAAACCCCAAACCAAACCAAAGCCCAAATCATAAACCCCAAACTTTGAATCCTAAACCCTACTGTAATCCTTAAAGCCTGACTAGGTTTCCATAGGCTCCCTCCCTGAGCTGCCAAAGGGCCTGTCGGAGCTGCACGACGCCCACGAGCGCCAGCCGCAGCGTCAGCGGCCCCGTGAGCAGACAAAGCTGGCCTCTTGCCTGGGCTTAGTGATTACCTTGGGATACTGCAAAATAAAATGGAAACTGCTATTTAGGGTTTAGGGCTTAGGGCTAGGGTTTAGTGTTTAGGGTGTAAGGTGTTGCTGTGATGTTTAGGGTTGAGAGTTCAGGTTTGAGAGTTCAGGGTTAAGGGGTTGGGGTTGAGAGTCCAGAGTTTAGAGTCTAAGGTTTTCCTGTGATGTGGCGCTGAAGCAGTGATTCTCGAGCCACGAAGTCCCTTTGAGTGCATCATCCTTGCACGCGAGGTTCAGCCATGGCCTGATTGCAGCTTCCTTATGACATGAGCCATAGCCTAAACTCCTTAAAGGGGGGTTATATAGGGGATTATAGGGGACTACTATAGGGGGTATTAAGGGGGATACTAGGAGTTTAGACTATAGTATACATGGCTCTGCTAGGTTTCCTGCACACACAGGTCTTACAAGAGACATGCCTCTCAAAACATGTCTGCTGTGAGCTGGAAAATGCACCCCCAGCCGTGTCCAATCTTTATCCTACACCCTAAACACTTAACTCCGGACCTACCATTTCAAACGGTGGGCAACGCTTTTGCCCTGCGATCGCGGGAACAGTGCTCGCACCTGGCCAGATACCGCAGCCTTGAGGTGCGTCCACGATTGGGGAGGCAAGATTTCAAAAGGTCTACCAGAATGTGAGGAGTCTCGACGGAGCCTATTCAGGATGTCTTGGCTGTTTTCGGAATGCAGCCATGCCTTTTTGGGTTTTAGGGTTTGGTTGTTCCAGAGCATGAGTTTTGGCTTTTGATAACGGCGCCTGGCTTTTTGCAAGCATTCTATACATCTGTAGATCTCAGGCGTAAGCACAGACTATGCACGAAGAATCCTGGCGTCCTAGGAGCCGAGACAATGACTATCAGATTATTCCAAAGTCGTGATGCTATCTCACCTATTTCCTAGACAAACCCCTGAGGTAAAACCCCAAATGCACCCCTACACCAAGTACCCACACCCTAAACCCCCAAGCATGCACTCTACACCCTAACTCTAAACTGTGCTAAGGCTCTCGGCACCTCCCCGGCCAATTGCTGAGCCGCCCCACGCGACGTCCGCCAGCAGCGCCTGGGGTTTTGGAACGCACTGCTAACAAACCCCTTTCCCCTCATAGTCAACACCTCCTGCCCTGATAATGATGAAAATTCCCCGCAAACATCATGCTACTAGATTGGGAGCATTTATTACTAGCGGGTTGGGGGAGTTTCTTCATTAAATGCCACCGTACTGCTGTTTAGCAGCGTAAACTAGGTGACCATAATGTGGAAATATAGCAATTACAATGGTTGTTTTGTAATGGACGCTTATAAGCCTGGTTAATGGCACGCGTGTACAGAACATGGTTGTTGTGGTGGTCGTGGTCGTGATCGTGGTTGTGGTTGTAGTAGCAGCAGTGCTCACTGCCACCGCCACCATCGCCACCAGCACCACGCTTTTCCCACCACGACAGTGAGTTACTGCCATCAGCAACAGGTTGTACTGCTAACAGTATGAGAGCGGTTGGTTGAATTCCTCAACTATGGAGTTCCAGGCGGGTTCACTGCTTGCCGTTCGAACTGTAATCCCGTTCTTGAATCCTGAAGGCCTTGCAGTGTATGCAGGCCTGTTGACGTGTTGTTCCGGATGCAACATGTAGCCATGTCGGATCTTCGCTGAAGGCATCCGAGCTGTGGCTGTTTCCTGGGATGTTTGATGGTGCGTTTCGTTGATCTCAAGCCCCCCGAAGCAGGAAGCACGCGAGAAAGTAGTTCTGAGGCACTTCTCTTCTTTTTGTCTTTTCCCCCCCCCAGCATTAGTAGTAGTAGTAGTAGTAGTAGTACTACTACTACTACTGCTAATTGTATACATTTGCCGCGGAAAAAACGGCTTCGTGTCATGTTTCTGGGATTAGTGCGCAACGATGTACCTTGGCATTATCTCATGGGAACTACGCACAAATGCCACGCCTGCCAGCGTATTTCAAGTTCAGAAGACAGAAGCATGAGTAGTGCAATGGCTGTGTTGGCAGAGCTCGTCGGGTCAAGAGCAGGCAGAAAAATCCGCCGGTTTTTGGCGCATGCATACTTTTTATGCAGGTTTCGGAGCATTTTTTTCGCACCGGTTGCCGGTCGTGCAGTTCGCTGGTGTTTCCAGGACCTGGGAGAGTCTTTTTTGTCTTTGTTCGGCCAAGAAGGAGATGTTGGGTTCGTAAGTGGTTTTGGCATGGATGCTCTAGTAACCGTATGCTCTTGGAACAAAAACG
>CAJNIZ010004213.1:16455-32124 GCA_905231905.1 Symbiodinium pilosum
GCCCGACATGCTTAGATTTTTCTGTGTGCTGCTGCATGCATTACCCATCGCAAGGCTTGACTGCTTAACTTTAAGGCACCCTGCTTGGCTCAGTCTGCAGACATACCTCGCTCTCTCTTAGCCTCGCTGTCCTCCCCACAGGCGCTTGTTTCGCAGTATGTAAGCGTGTGCCTAGTCTGCTGTGTCTGAGGTATGACCAGGAGCGGCAAGAAGGGGCCGAAGCAGACCGAGAAGCGCACGGCACGCGTGGCGTGTGTCTTAGCAATCTTCGCATCACGTGCAGGCTCCTGTCTACACTGCTGTTACGCCCAGGCTCATAATGAAGAACAGGCAGCTCGGCACAGGAGCCTGGAGGCATTGGTTGTCACCTCTTCACGGGCTACCGCGTACGCATGGCATGCTCAGGCGCAGCTTCAGGAGACGCAGGCCTGAGTCTGGCTCGCATTCGTTAGCCACCCTGCCAATGCCCAATTCACAGCACCTGATGCATCCTCTGCTCAGGACGAGCGTGCAGTAGCCATCAGAACTGCCATGGAGACCATTGAGATGAACAAAAAATTTACCCCTCCAGTCGCAGATGTTGCACTTTACTGTTTTGCTTGTGATGTCTCGTATACTTTCTGTAGGAGCGGGTCAAGAAGAGCAACAAGGAAAAATGGGACGTCGCTCGGTCCTTCTGTGAGGCCGTCTGCGATGTGTTGGCCAGACTCTGCTGTTGCATGCCTGGCGCACAGATGGCTCAGCTTGTCCCCCAGTTCCACCTCTACCCAAGTTTTTGTCAAATGCTAGATTCTGACCCATGAACAGATTTCTAAACCTTGTGACCCCTAAGCCCCCAAGTATTATGCGTGAAGCTGGGGCTGGCCAAAGGACGCAGAGCTGTGATGTCGTCTTGTAGTTGTTTCTGGAAGTATGAAGACAAGCGTGAGGACAATCAAGCTTAGAAGCTGGTAATTCTCATCAGTTCCGTATATTGCGACGTAATTTAGACATGGCATTTGGACACTTGCTCAATCAAACCCTGTAGAAGATAAGCCTTGACGTAAAGATGACCTGCGCTGTAGGCTTATCTGCGTGCGCTGCTGTCGGGATGTAGTGGATATGTGGGGCACTTGCACTTGCTCCTATGGTATGAGATACACCCGAACTCCGAGGCTGTTGGATCTAGTGAAATTTCAATTTCAGGAGCATCCTAAAGTTCTTCTTTAAGGGAGGTGGCATCCATGCAACCTTCTCACGTCTTGACATGTCAAGAGCCATGGGTCCCAGCTGGGAGGTCTTCAGCTTGCGAGTTTTCCGCACGGGCAAAGGGCCCGTTTTCAGTAGTTTCCTAAAGTACTTCCCGGCTACTATGCAGTCCACCCATCCAAACATGGCAGCAACAAACTTTAGCAGCCTCCCTAGACCTTAAACCCTCAACCCTAACCCTCCAGCTCAAGAGCTACTAAAACCCTTGAATCCCCAAGCCGAATCTGAAACTCAAATCATCAACCCTAAGCCCTAAATCTTATAAACCCTAGCCCACCAACAAGGCAATACGCTGCAGCCGCGCAGGGCTGACTCCCAGCCAGCCCGCAAGGCTTTCGCCCGAGCTCAGAGGCTTCTTGGAAGGCAGAGCGGATGTGAAAGCCCGTTTCATCAAGGTTTCGGGGTAGGGGTTAATGCAGGAATTGAGGTTTCAAGTTTATTACACCGCTTCATGAACGAAGCTTGAAGGAGTGCACTCGCGGCCCGCTTTGTTTTGCTAGTTTGTAGGTCCACAAGGAATGGCTACTATAGTTGCCCAGCATTTGAAGATGAGTTTCGGTTCTGGTTTTAGGGATGTAGGAAAGATGTGTCCATGATGTTTTTAAAAAAACACATTGTTGTGGCCTCCTTAAATCGTACACCCTAAGCCTACATAGTAGTAGTTTCCGTTTTCTTTTTCATTCCTGTAAACTATGAGTATGCAGTCAGTTGTGAAGCAATATCACCCTAAGCCCTAAACCCTTGATTGTACACCCTGTGGTACTTTACACGTTCCTTTGCTTTGCCTTGTATTTCCTTATACAATTGGCTCATAGTAACGTGAAATCCCTATTTAGCATTTACTTTTCCATCTCATTTCCCATTCTGAGTCCTAGTTTCCATTTCCTTTCCATTATTTCCCTAAACCCAACACCCTACAAATCCATTTAGATCTTGTATAAACCCTATACAACGCATGATTCTCTAGAAGTAGCCTCCATTTTATGATCAACTCTTGCATTCTTAGGGGTTCGGGGTTTTCAGGGTTTAGGGTTTGGAGGGTTCAGGGTTTTTTTCGGGTTTACCGTTGATAGTAGGGCTCACAGTTTATAGGGTTTAGGTTTGATAGGGGCTTAGTAGGGTATAGAGGGCTTAAGTTTAAAGGACAGATATTTCCCTTGATAGGGTGAGGGTTTTTATAGGGTTTTGGGGTGCATGGGGTTTGCGGTTTAAAGGGTCTGGCGTTTTAGGGTGTTGCGAAGATTCCGCATGCGCATAGCAATCCGAGGTTTGGGTTGTTGGCAGCGAAGAGAGGAATTCATGCTTATAGTAGCCCCTACATAATCACAACAAGTCTTCTTTTCCATTCATTGATTCTCTAGTTACATCCAAGAAGCTTATTAACCATACTTGGGAACTTTGGTGGTCAGGAGGAATCAGTTGCCATAATAAGGGTATATAGTAAAATATGTTCTGCTCCTTATTACAGTAGCTTAATTTCAGTTCCTTAGCAGCAACCCAGTTATTGGGCTTGTTTTATACGGTGTCCTTCTGCTTTAGATGCCTAAACCTTAGGATTCAGGGCTTTAGGGTCTAGCAGGCAGGCGCACGGGTTAATTGATGAAGGTTACAACGGGTATAGGGTTTGGGGTCAGGGTTTAGGGTTTAGGGTATGCGATTTAGGGGCTAGGTGCCAGGAAGTTGTCGGAACTATAGTAAGACAGGCCTTACCTAGAAAGCCTGGAGCAGTTTAGTTTAGCGGGTTAGAAGAGTGCATTCAAGGATAGAAATCGAAGAGTGCGCGGATCCTTTCTATTTGTATACAGAACCTATTTGTATACAGAACTGAACCCTGAAGTCTTAAAGCTTGGCATCCTTCAAGCCCCAAACCTAAACTCTGCGCCTTAAACCTTAGGCCGTCAAACTTCATACAAACCAAACACTTACTCATGAAACCTCTAAGACTCAAATTCTGATATCCTGAACCCTCAAATCCTTGGACCCCATAAGCCCTAAAGCTGCCCCTAACTTCATCAAACCCTAAACCCTAGGCCCTCAACCCGCAACACCCCCACTCCCCCACACCCCACTCTCTTTATCCGAATAGGCCGGTGCCCAAAGCCTGCCCGGCTTCTGTGTCCAAGCGGCCCAGAGCCGCCCGGTTCCTCCGCCGGCCCGGCTGAGCGAGTAGCGGTGATCTCATAGCTTGATCTGAGCAGTGGTCTAAACTCCTTAAAGCAGGTTATATAGGGGATAATATAAGGAACTACTGCAAGAGCGATCAACGGGATACTAGGATTTTAGACTAGCTTGATGTAGATTTTGTAGGGGTGTATACTAGGAGATACAGTTGACAGATTTCTCAGGACGTGTATGTACCAACATGGCCATATATGTACGTATTTGCCTCATATCAATTTTGGGTAATGATTCGACATGAAATCGATACAGAGGTAAACGCAAGGATTTGTCGGGATTAGAAGGGGTTCTTAGAAAAGAAATGAATCAGTCGGCAGAGGTAGTGCTTTGTGCAAGAAGGTTTCTTGAAGTTTTCGGTCAAGCCGCTTAGTCTAAACCCTTTGGACAAAGCTCTTATGGTCCTGCCATCGTGCCTCGCCAGCTCGACTTTCAGCCATTGTGCTTGAGTGGCTTTGTATGGAGTGCAAGACCCATGAAGATCTTATCAGGAAGGGTTTAGGCTTTGGAAATATTGTCATTATGCAAGACCTTATAGAAGATGGAGTCTGAAGCTTACTTCTCGTCGCGACCTGTCAGGCTTGGATGGTTTTCATGGGTTATTCAACGGTTATGCAGAACATTTAGAAAAAGCTTTCTCTCGCATCATGATGCTTTAGCTGTCCGCCACACGTCTGCGGTACTTGAGGAGTCTAGTGGCATCAGGGCTTGGAAATCTAAGCCCTGCTGTGCCGTCGGCACGTGCAAACATGCGTAGCTCGACACTCCAGCAAAAAGGCCGAGACCTTAGGGTGTAGGGCTTAAAGTTGGGTTTAGGGTTTGCAATAGTGGGATATGTCATAATGGGGACCTCACGTTTGACGCTTACATATGAGAACTACTACATGAAAGGTTCCTGCGCGCTTAGGAGCATCCCTCCCCGGCCATGCAGTAGCACAGTTGTACATGTCAGCCAGAGCTTAAATTAGCTAGGAACTAAGCCTGTGAAGTCCTAAGCCTGAAGCCCCAAACCTTGAAAACCTAAACTGTGGTGTCATCCCATGCGATCGAAGCCTGAGCATGTGGAGCCCCAGGACTGGAAGCATTCAATTCAGATACTAAAGTCGGAATTCCTAGCGTGTGGTGTGAACTGTTGATTGAGTGTAAGGTGCAGGACTGGGATTTGGGCAGCTACACTAAACCCCTGTAAAACCCTTATTTAATTCTGGTAAACAGCCCCTGCATAAACCTGGTATAATCCCAATTAGATCACTCTTCAGCTTTGAAAGCGGAATGAGCAGCTACATTATTCAAGTACCTGGCCGTGGATAGAGACATGCACGCTCATGGTAGAGAACAAAGGAATCTATTATATAGGGATTATATAGGGATGATATTTCCATATTCCCTAGTATAGCCCCAATAACTATCTACCCCATTGTAACGTAGTAGCTTCCATTTTCTTTTCCATTGTCCCCATATAACCCTAATATATACCTTATGATAGCCCTCACGTATACCCTATTAGAACCCTAGTATATGTGTATATATACCTTAGTATAGTAGTTTCTCTTTTCTTTTCCATGATCCCTAAATAACCCTACTATATATCCTATGATAGCCCGAATTTATATCCTATCATAGTAGTTTCCATTTTCTTTTTCATTATCCCTCCTACTATTACTATTTTTATTATTGCTAAGTCTGCTGCTACTACTACTACTACTACTACTAGTACTATTACTATTTCTATTTCTGTTATAATTTGCTATCACTATTGCTACTACTATTATTATTACTACTACTATTTCTAGTATCACGCCAGTGAAGCATCAAACAGCGAGGTGCAGGACTAGGGAGCTTGAGTTTGGGAATCTCCTTTAGATGAGGTCAAGCATCCTAGTATTCGCGCACATATTTGGGGTTTGCCCCTTTTCCAAAGTTCCAAGAAGAAGGATTTTTGTATGTTGGAATCTATTATTGGGCCCGATTTCTGCAAAAACTCTATTTTTTGTTTCTGAGCTCTTTTGGGTTCTCTGCATACCCGAGCCGTTGCAATCCACTTGGCTCGAGCCAGCGATCTTCCATTCTGAGATCAAACTAGGTGCAGCCCTCAGGAATAGGTTGGGGTCCCATAGGCCTCCAAACAGAGAAGACCTTGTGAGAGCTGACTCCCTCAAAAGGCGAGTTTCAGGGGAACTAATTCTTCGTTGTTCGGGGTGTTACCCGAAAGTTGTCCATTTCTTTCGGAAAATCCGATCTGTACTCTTGATGGGTCTAGGATTCATGGGCTCAGGAATGTCGAGTTTGGGGGATTGGCCTAATTATTCTTTGCTAGGAGCCTGCCTTCCACTTCTCAAAGAACCCTGGACGTCCCAAAGAGCCAGGGATTACAAAACCCTGACGATTCTCAATGGTTTCGTTCCAAACCCTACACCCTGAACCCACAAAATTTACATACATCCCAACCCTAATCCCCAATTATACTCTGAACCCGGAGCCTCTCGCCTCACAGTCTTCGGAGTAGCATTGCTCACAGCTTCATGGGCAGTCTTCAGTTGTAGCAGTCTTGTTGCAACTTGAACCAGGGCATTCACAGCTCCGCGCACCGTTTTGAACAACAAACACAAATCCTATGTACCTCCCTGATCCTCCCTGTAGGTAGTCCACATAAACTTACATATCCCCATACCACCTGACTCCGGGCAGGATACCATCCCAACAAGCAGACTTACTTGAGGGCTTAGGGTTGAGCTCTCCATAATTCTGGGCCTCTTCTTCAGTGGCTACCTGGGTATCGCTTCATTGGTTCTTCAGGTTGAGTCTGTCGGGACGGTGAGGGTCAGCTCAAAAGCGTAAGTCCTAAACCCTAACCCCAAAATCCTAGATCCCCAAGCCTGTACCTTGCAACTCAACCCCCAACCCCGGAAACTCCTAATCCCTGACACCTAAACCGCAAGCTGCATCTTCAAGGTGACTGTGACTAATAACTTGGACAAAGCCGTCTTTCGTTCAAGGCGGTGCAGGGACGGGTGGGAGATAGGAGGGTTCAGTTAGAAGGGATACAGGTGGAGTTTGGTACTTTTCGCATGGGTGCTCCAAGGCAATTCCCACATCTCAGGCACAGTCTTCGGGGTTAATCAACTTCGAAAATGCCTGAACCACGCTTTTGAGCTAGTGCCTGCTCACTGGCAGGTGCGAGCGAGGCTTTAGATGCCCTAATAGGCAAAATCTTACTTGTACCTGTAGCCCACTTAATTCTGCTCATGAACCTGTTAGTAATATAGCCATAGGTACTTGCATGATGACCGATATTCCTAGCTCACTCAGTAAGCTGGGGCAGATCGCTATTTGGGGATAGATGGCTGTGTCAGATAGCTTTGGATCCGAGATACACCTCGGGCAAACGCAAAGCCGCACACCAACCACAGACGTCCAAGAAGTCAGCTTTGGGACATTTTCCTGCAAAGGACACGCTATCAAATGTCGACTTCACAAAAGCAGTAATCATTACATGTAAACTGTCCAGGCTTGCTGGGCATCTCGCCCAAAAACAGCGCATTAAGATGACAAACAGGCGGATTATTGTGATGTGGTACTATACATCCGAATTGTCAGCTCCCAGTGTGATAAGCGCATGAAATTTTCATTGGCTTTCTGCCTGAGAGGGCTAGGATCCTCAGTCTCAGGGTTCGGGTAGAATTCAAATCCCTAAAATGTCTGGGATCTCTGTGCCACTGGATCCTCCGGAGGAAACGCATGGGCATTTGAAACATGCCCGACATAATCCCGTTCCTCGGGTTTTAAGCCCCGCCAACTGCCACATAATCGCAAGCAAGGTTCGGGAAGATTGAGGCAGGTATGCTTGCAACGACGATATCTCGATTGAAGCCCGTCTTATCTCAGTAAGAAGGTTCCTTGACACTTCAAATCTCGAGCAAATCGTTCGGCTAGGCCTACACTCCTCAGCCATCCCAGCTGCACAACGCAAATGTTTGGGGAAGCTGCGATATGACTTGCTATGTTGCTGTCCATAAGACTCCTGAAATTTCAGCGTACAGGCTTAATTCGTTCCCATACTTGAAGCCCCTTAGCCTTCACCCCTGATCGAATGTCATGTCTCGTGGCCCACCTCCTCTCTTTGTTGCTCAGACCAAAACCCGGCCCAGATGAGTGCGCAATCTTACCTGGAATCCACGATCAGTGCTGCTGGCAAGTCTTATTTGTTTTGGAGCTTGAGCTTTGGGTTCGCATTGTTTTCGGTCTTCGGTGTAGGAGCTACTTCCACACTCATACTCTTTGGTGAAAGCCCGAGATCCTTAGGATCCCCACGCCCCTCTCGGAGTGTCCAAGCATGCTTCCTCTAAACGTCCGGCAGCGTCGGGATTTTTCAGGAAAACTTCCAGCAAGATATACGAGCAAGGGGCAAAGACTAGCATGTCGGGGTCTGGGATCATGGTACTGAGAAGAGGATTGGGGATTTCAGGGTGGCTCTAGTTGAACAAGACGGACGATTGTCCCAAAGAGGGTTTATTGTGAGCGGAAACTTGACTGGACATTCTCAACTTGAGGCGTCCTTAGCACCCTGTCACCGTGCAAAAGTCGCACGATCTAGGGTTCAGGCTTGACGGACTTTAGCTTAGGGGCAATCTGGAAAGCTGTGCTCATCAAAAGGTCGCTCGCAGCTGTCCAGTAGATTTCTGGAGGCTTTTTTCATTTGGGCTTGTGATCGTGCTCAGGTCGAACCCAATTGGTAGTTTCCAAAAAACAGGGGACCCCAATATGACCCTAGTAAATCATAATCCTTATTATAGGCACACCCAAAATGGTACCCTGGTTTTGGGAAACCCTAAACCCTATATAGCCCTATATAACCCTTAAATAACCCTATATAACCTCTGTGTAACCAACCCCTCATAAACCCCTTTAAGGTACCATAATTCTGGGAAACCCCCAATTCATGAAGCCAACCAGGAACCTTGTCCCCTCCTTGTGAATCCTCCCAGTCAGATGCCTGCAGCTCTAAGCCCCTAAACCCTTAACCCCTAAACCCTAAGCTCCTGAACCCCTAAAGTGCAGCTCTAAGTCCCATTGGACCTCATTCCACTGGCCCCGAATGAGTCTCAAAGACTTTTTGCACCGCAGCATTTTCGCTTCAGCATCATAAAGGGTGTGGAAGAGAGCCGCTTACACTCAACCCCGAGTCCCTAAACCGTTGAAACTTTGAAGACGCATCCTTGAGCTTCAAAAGAAATTTGAAGGGTTGCAGGTTTGCTTAAGCTGACCCAAGTCATTAGAGCCATAATCTAAACTCGTTACAGGGAGTCATAAAAGGGATCAAACAGGGGACTTCTATAGGGGTTACTAAGGGGGTTATTATGAGTTGAGACAATAGCTCACTTGGAGGTGTCTAGAATTTCTGGAGCCAGCCCTACCTCTCCGAAGCCCATAGTCCTGTACATGCGAAAGGTGCTCAAGCTGTTGGGCTGTCTTTGTGGTCTTCTTTCCTGACTTCATCCTGTGAAGACACCTGCAGATTTAGCCCTTTTTTGGCGTTTCAAGCTAAGTCCTCAAAGCCTAAACTTCCAAAAGCCTAAACCCCTAAAACCCTAAGACGTACGGCCGTGCGTTGCACCCGTATCAGGTGGACCTGCCGGAGTGGGTTCGACTGTTGTGGGCGAGCAGCCGCAGCTGCCCGGATACCCAAGGCTGTCCTCAGGTTACCCATTGGGATAATATTTGGGGTTATATTGTGATAATGGAAAACAAAATGGAAACTACTATTTAGGGTTATATTGGGGGTTATATTTGGATACTGGAAACTACTATTCAGGTTTAGGGTTTTAGGGTGGAGGGTTTGGTCTGTCCTCAGGTTGACGGTGGCAGCGGTGTGGTGATAGCGACCTGATATTTTCTGATTGTGGTCAAAAACTTTCTGCTGGAGGGCCGCAAACCCCAAACTCTAAAGCTTTTTTTTTTTCCTTCTTTGAGGCTCTGAGCCTCTTTGACTGAAGGCTGCTATAATGTTTAGGCTTCAGGGTTGCCAGCAAGGAATGGACAAGTGGATTCCTACAGCAGCATCCCTTGTACAGGCCCCTATGATATATTAGTTTCCTTCCTCTTTGCCTTCCTTCATTCCTTACTAACGACTAAAAAGTAGACTTAAAACCCTACAGATCCCTATCAACCACAGTTTCCATGTTATTTCCATATGTCCCCCATATACCATTAATGTACCCCTACACATCCTCATAGGTAATACAAATTGTACCCCATTATCCCTCAACGCTCAGGACTGGGGTGGTCACTCCGCCGTCGGCCAGAGCGACGCCATCTTCTGTGGCACAGGGCTGAGCTGTTTTTGCAGCCGCTGGCAGTGTTTTGCGGCGATGAGGGTGGAGGAAGGGCGGGGTTGGGGGTGTGCTTGGGCCGGAGAAAGGCTTTAGGGCTAGTTGAAACTGTGTACACATATGCAAATTGGACCGCGCATCTGGGAAAAGCCTGGCATGCTGATTTACGGATTTGCTTGTAAGGCGAGATGGGTGTACAATGAGGCCGTAGATCAGGATCCTAATCCGTATGTTTTGACGGGTATAAGTACCCTGGAATGCTGTGAGACTGTGATGTCACACCCTGAACCTCTAGCTTCCAAAGCTATCTCTACCAAGGCGCGCGCAGCCAACGAGTCTTGTCCCTGGAAGAGGAGTCTGTAGGTCTGTGCCCATAAAGATTATATATATATATAAATAGTAGTTACAGAATTTAATATAGTAATATGATAAAATAGTAAGATAGTAATGTAACATTATAGTAATATACTAATGTATTAAGATAGTAAAATAACAATAGTGGGTATGAGAACAATAAGGTCATAGATGTATAGCCAGGCATTTCCTCTGGCACCTGTCGCTCCTTAACAGGTTGCTCTCATCTTCCAGAATCTGGGTTGCTGTTAGGGATCTTTTAGTTAAGTTACCATAATGGGTACATATAGTGAATAGTAGGGTTTCCCCATTATAGTAAGTTAAATCAGTCAGCAACCTAGTAATGTACCTAGTCAGAAGCTGCATCTACATGCCGGCGTACACGGAGGGTCTTCGGTGTGAAGGTTTAGGCTGTGTTTTTTTAAGGCTTAGGTTTTGAGGTGTACGGTTTTGGGTTTTGAGTGTAGGAGCTAGCGTTAAGCTGCGACAGTTGAGCAGGTTCCTGCACAACCTGCATCTATGGAAGCCTGGAGATTTGCATGATCAGAATCCTAAGCCCTGAGCCCTAAACTCCAAATCCGAAGCCTTTGCCCCTCTACTCAAGAAGCGTGGCCCTGCCTCACTTGGCCAGCAGCCATGACGAGGTGCTTGTTTCCTCCCCGACGAATCGAATTTTTCGGGAATTAAGGTGTAACTTCTCCTTGACTATCTTGACCCCATGAGCAGTATGGACAGTTCTGAAGGTTTCTCAATTGTTGGGATCCATCTACTGAAGGAGAGATTAACCGCAGAGGCACAGCCCAGCAGCCCGCCCTTGTGCTTGCTCCTGATGGTTGATGAGCAGATCCTTGTGTTTCCTAATTATACCCCTTGGTGTTCTGCATTTTCTCAAAGACTCATGACGCCTTTCTGTCAAACATCTTGCAACATGCCATCAAGCCCTGCATTGATCGTGATCGAGAAATATACAGGTCTCATAAACCTACTTGTAGGTTTGCGATTTCAAAAACCTTCAACCCTGCATGCCACCTGAAGCGGCCCCGCTTGAACCCCAAATCCCAAGATCATAAGTCATAAGTCCCGAAACTCTGAAGGCTAAACTTATTGGTTATTACTGGGAGTGAGGCAGTATAATCCTCGCATAATCCCCATATAGAATGTCCCGAAACTCTGAAGGCTAAACTTATTGGTTAGTACTGGGAGTGAGGCAATATAATCCTCGCATAATCCCCATATAGAATATTCCCTTCTTCCCTCCTAACCCGAACCACTAAACCCCACATAATATATTCCCTTATCCCCTACTAAGATCCAGTAACTCAGTTCCTTGGCTGGCCGAGGGTAGTCGTGCCAGCGAGCCACGAGCTCGTGGTAGTTTCCTGCTACACGCGCTTTGCCTGGCCGGCATGTTTGGGGTTTAGGGGTGTAGGGGTTTAGTAGTTTGGGGGTTTAAGGGTTTTAGGGTTTAGGGTTCAGGGTTTGCGCGTTGAGGTTTGTAGATTGTGCTTGCCCTCTATAATCCCAGTTCGCATATCATTTTCCATTTTTTCCATTTGATTCTCCCTTCTTGGGGTAATATCTCTCAACCCTGAACCCTGTGTAGAGAGCACCCCAAGCCAATGGCTTCAGCTCAGGTATTCCCATCCTCTACCCTAAACCCTAAACCCCTAAACCCTTTGGGATGACGCCAAAGCGCGCTGACTCGCGCGCATGGCCCTAGCAAAAATCCCTAAACTCTAAACCCTAAGTATCTGTGGAGCTTTTGGATTGCTCCTAGGAGTGGTTTTCTCTTGGGAAAGCTCTTGGAAACTCCTATATAACCCATTATAGTAGTTTCCATTTTATTTTCCATTATCCCAATATAACCTCAGTATAACCCCTATATATTACCCCTATATAACCCTGATAGTCTTGGAGTGATCTTGGAATACCTTTGAAGTGCTCTGTCTGCTGTTCTTGGGTTCAGGGTTTATGGGTTTAGGAGCTTAGAGTATAGGGTATAGGCTTCAGGGGATAGGTTCAGGGTCTAGGCTATAGGGGTTTGGGGGCTTAGGGTTCAGGGTTTAGGGTAATTGCGGTGAGCTACTGAAGCTCTTGATCCTTCACCTTCAGCCCAAACCTTCACGTCCTTACTTCCAAGATTCCTTACACTGGAACAATTTGGGGGTTTCCCAAAATCAAGGGTCCCTTATGGGGGGGTCCCTACAATAAGGTTTGTAATATTTGGGTCTATATTGGGGTACCCCCATTTTGGGAAACTGCAATTTCCTTTTCCGCTTAGTTGGTTCTCCAAGGACTAAATTCTTGAAAAGTATGCACGTATTTCCCAGGTGCATGACGCGCAGGCGTTTGTGATACACGCCCTAGTCATCAATAAGTAGCGTCCCAATCAGAACCCCTATGTAACCTATTATAGTAGTTTCCATTTTATTTTCCATTATCCCAATAAACCCTCAATATAACCCCTATACAACCCCAAGTGTAGATAGGCTTCCTTACAGATATTTCTGACTGTATACGTGGTCAACTCGACCTCCCACCTCGCATCCTTTCCCAGCGCGAACCCGACCCGGTTTAGGGTTTAGGGTTTGGGGGTTTAGGGCTTGGGGTTTAGAGCCTAAGCCCTAAACCTCAAGCCCTAAGTCCTAAGGTCTACGCCTTGATTCCTGTGCTCTCATGTCTAAGTTGCATGTAAGCTTTAAGTCTATCTAGGCGCGCGAGGGGAAGTGGGGGAGGGCATGACGTAGTATTCATAGGGGGTCATCTAGCTATGATCAGACGGATCCTCTCCCGACGCCCCCTTGCCTACCCCCAACCCTGAACCCTAAGCCCTATACCGGTGAGATCCTGAGCAGCTTCTGTAGTAGCTGGCCAGGACAACCTGGCGCACGGTCCCCGTGGGTCTGAGGTTGGACTGTTTCTTGAAAACCCTTTGGAATTTCTGAAGCAATCCCCCTAGTGGAGACCCATGCAAGGTCACTATATCCCCTTCGATACCGAAGCTTCCTAAGAGCTCCATATTTCGATTCAAAACCCCGCACGTTGGGTCCACAAGGATCCGTGTTTTGAGACATCCTCATTTTGCCAGATCATTGCTGGAAGAAATGATAAAGCGCAAGAAAAGCTTGAGACTAGATCCAGATTGGGAGTTCTGAAAGTTAGACTTGTTCGTTCGGGGCCTTAAAGCTTTTGAATGTTGAAGGGCTTGGGAGCGTGTTTCATATGTAGAGCCAGCAAAATCCTCTATGCACAAAGGGAAGATGCAGGGGGTGCGCACGCTGACCTGGCAAGGGCGAGACAGCAGCTACTCAGGTATGCACATGTGGCAGTTTCTCAAGATTGCCTCTACAGAATCTCTCAGACGGACCCAGCTGATCTTTGTATATCTTTTTGTACTCGCCATATTTCACTGGTGTCCTGCAAGCCAGTATCATCTTGAGAAACTCCGTGTGTGTTTGAGAGGGGCTAGAAGGATATCTGACGATCTTTGGCCATTTTCAGGGCATTCTGAGGCTGGCTACATCCGGGTCGCAGAAATTTTCATAGACAAATTATCCAGGTTCTGGTGCACGCGATCCAAGGCGACCAAGAGTACTATGGATCCGAAGCAGGAGCAAGTCTGTGTAATTTCTTTCCGATTCTCATATCCGGTTCGTGCTTGCGCTAGGTACACCATCAGAATGCTGAGAACCATCTTGTACAAGCAGGTCAATAGAATAATGCAGGTCAGCTTTTCCACTTTCAATTCGCATCCTTTTGGGTGTGCATTTGGCTACATTTCCGTACTGCGTTGTGTGGGTTCTGTCCCAAACCCCAACCCAAAAACCCCATACCCCTAGGAGATATAGTCGCTGTATATCCCTATACAGATTATACCAACTATGTACGAACCCTAAACCATATATACTGCTAGGAGATATAGTTGCTATAAACCCCTATACAGGGTATAGCAACTATGTACAAACCCTATAGCTTTGGGCATGATTGGGAACGTCTTTACTGTGTTGGCAGCAATCACCTCACGGACGCAGGCCAAGCGGAGCCTGTATACCTTCCGCCTAGATGAGAACGATGGGCAGGGAACCCAGTTTAGGGTTTAGGGTTTGCACGCGTGCAGATCTTATTTCCGGATGGTGTCTGGAGGACAGACTTCGGATGCGAAGATTGGCAGGGTGTGTAGGACTCCTAATGCAGAAACGCTCCCCATGCAAGCAATTTTTCTCTAGAAATGCCGCTGTAGTGAAAATCATCCAAGTTTGCTGACTAGGTAAGCCAAAACTTACATGAGTTACAATCAGGTTGCAAACTACTGCCTTGTAATTTCTGTTGTAAACTGCAGATGACAATTACTTTTTGTAAGATGCCTTGATAGTTTCGGAGGTCTGGCCATCCACTTGGCTCTGCCTCCACAGCATTATCTAAAGGTAGAGCCGGGCTGAGCCACGCCGTCTAGGGCAATGAGGGCTAGTAAAGAAAGAAGCATCTAATGGAACGTGACATGGTAACTGGGGATATACAGGGTTTAGGGATTTTACCTCAATGATGGAGGCTCAAATTTAATGGAAAGTGACATGAAAGCACATTTGGGGGTCAGACTTCCCTGAGCCCTGAAAGCTTCAAGTCAATATCCGAGAGATTTCCAAGACTAGCTTCGTTTCCCTCCTGTATTGTGCTTCTATGGTCCTTCCTAATACTTCATCTGCCCATAGAACGTTATTTTTTTTTGTAAGTTCTTTGACGATATTATTCGGCCATGTCAAAGCACGGTCGCATAATCTTTTGGACGGGCTGGGTCAGAAAAACGTTCCAACCAAGAGAGATGGTCCAACGCTCATTCCTGTATCGCTGGTTGAAGTCAAGCCAGGTTCTGAGGTTTTCCACAAATTCGATGTGGTGCGGATCATGATGCTTGGTTCTGGAAGCAAGGAACAGATTCACAACATACTGAGCCTAGCCCTTCCCAGGATCCCTAATCAGATCTTAGAATCCATAATTAGACTTCCCGTATATGTTTGGCGTACCAAAGCTACCCTAAGAATAAAAAGCGCAATCCCCAGACCCAAACCCCACAGTAAGGCCTAGAGGTGAAATCCTTACTCAATTTTCGGCCGACAGCCTCAGGGAGTTGGTCCTCTTCTCTGTGACTACAGATGACAGCGCGCTGGGCCAAGTGTAATGCATGGCCTACATACTCATCAGACTTAGGGTGTAGGGTTAAGGTTGAGGGGCATATCGTATCCTACTTGGTCATGTGTGGATTGTACGGGAAGAATATTGCAAATTTGCAGGCTCTGCTGTTGTTATTTGTGCAGGGCTCGGAAGGAAACCCGTCTCTACCCTATTAGTTCTCAAATTCTATGCTTCAACTTGTTACACACCATTAATGTGGCAGCCTGTTTCATGATAGGGGGTCCCCCCCAAACAATTGGCATTCCTCTTTAATAGTTCGGCCCCCCCTAAATTTACCGCGCAATTAAAATCCATAAACACCTGGAATTTTGGTAGCCGCATTGAAGCTGGTATTCGATTTCGTATTAATGCTTGTACCGGCATTACCATTAGC